>BQNB010152236.1:2223-15799 GCA_026074375.1 Tanacetum coccineum | reverse complement strand
TAACACATGTAAAGTTGTTGTGAGGTCAAAACTGCAACAACAACAAGATCTTTTACCAGGAGCTTTGATATTATTAAAGTATTGATCATAATCGACGTTCAAGATATATTTGTTAGACAATGAAAACCTCGTAGGTATAATTTTATTAATGACCATTATTTATAATGGTGAAAACCCTAATACCCTAAACCCACAAACCGGGCTTGGGCCTATTACATAAATAACTTTGACTAACATTAATTACTTTGACTAACAACTTTGACTAACATAAATTACTTTGACTAACACTAACATATATCCTCTAATACTCCCCCGCAGTCTGAGTGGCGAAATCACGAAAGCTCGAACTGAAGAAGAAAATTAAGAAAGCAAAATAAAACAATAAACCAAAATAAAACGGGATAACCCAAAGTATCCCCTATTCTAATTTTTGTTTATGGATAACCAAAGTATCCGAAGGATAAACCAAAGTATCCCAAACAGTCGTCTCGGGAATAAGAACCCTAGATTCGACACCAACAAAGGTCGTCTCGGGAATAAAAACCCTAGATTCGACACCAACAAAAGTTGTCTCGGGAATAAGAACCTAGATTCGACACCAACAAAAGTCGTCTCGGGAATTAATACCCTGGATTCGACATAAAAAAAACAAAAACATATAACATATAACATAAGCAAATAAAAACGTCAGACAAAGAAATAAATAAACACGCCCACGATCAAGGATCCAAACAGAAAATAAATAAGTAAACACCCCCACACCAGTGATTTTGCTTTCCAACACTATTGCTTTCACACGTTTCCTCCTTTTATTCCTTTGCTTTATTTTTTATTTTTTATTTTGTCGGAGATCTTGTCCCCATTCCAAATTAAACATGAAGAAATCATCTTTGTTTGCTGCTTCTATCACTACAGCAACCATCGTCACGGGTTCGAACATCAGCATCCAAACTTCTCATCAGGATGATGGAGAATCGAGCAAACGAAACTCATCATCGGAGAAGAAAAATTGGTGTGCATAGAAACACTTGTGACAGCACATCGATACAGAAATCAAGATCTAACAAATCACTAATAATTGACGAAGAGGTAGAAAGATGGGATCGTGGAAAAAAATAAACTGAAACGGTATAGGAGTGGTGGCGGCGGTGTTATGTTGCGGAAGCGGATCTTTGATTTATTTTAAGTACATCTAATAGGATAAATACGAAACGGTATGTTTGGGATCCCTCCGGATCATCGGCGACTTGCCGATGACCGGAGGATAACTATTTTGTGGAGAAGGTTGTTTTGGAATTGAAGTATTTAGGGTTTAGGATCGATATTTAGGCTGATACCATGTAAGAATGGTGAAACTGTGTGTCTATTTCATTATCATTTGATACAATATATAGGGATTACAAGATAAGAATGAATGAATGACAACTGAATAACTAATGCATGATAGATAATTGTCAATTAGACAATTAATGCTTGATTGATAATTGTCAATTAGACAATTAATGCTTGATAGATAATTGTCAATTTGTCCGGTTAACACAAAATTCTTACTCAGTTTGCGGTTTTTGATACAAGTGTTATGTCTAGATTATGTTCATATCTATCACGGATATAATAAAGTTAAGGGCAAAGGCCATAAATGACTAACTTACTTATCCCAATTTACTGCTGTTCCTAGTCAACTCTATAAAGGTACACACAAACATGTATACATTTAAATTTTTAACAAAATGAATAACTTTCGGTTATATTTCTAACGATCGTTATTTTATTATTGCATCGTTAGTCCTTTATATACTATATTTATTTTCTAGATCTGACCCGTCCAAAACGACCCTCTATATCACATTTTCACGACTCGGGTTCTAAAGAGATTTTATGCGAAACAACGTTTCGGACAACTTTTTAGTTTTAACCGAGACCTGAATCTCAACAGAAAATGACCAAAATGCCCTTACGGGATTCTGCTGGAACTTATTATATTTTTAATAAAACGCAGAAATTTGACTTTCGGTTTTGACCCGCTATCATGCGATTTTAAGACTAACAAACCTCGTGGCAAAGTAAAATGTCATTCCGAACAACTTTCTTGTTTCGCCGGAAGGCTATAACGGACTCGACAGTGCTCAAATCGAACGTTTTCAAATCTGCCAGCTTATTACATTTTTATACACATATTTTTATACACGTTTTTCTCTATAGACGCGTAACCTTTGACGAACATCAATTTCCCTATGGATCTGTTACACCTTCCTCCTCATACGAATTCCTCGACACATCTCCCTCACTAATTACTCATAATGTAATATATAATCCGAAAGATGGGATTTTGGTTTTAAAGGAGTGTAGATGAAGCGCAAATGACATCCTGTATGTCAGTAGTGTCTAGGTGTAAAAGACTAAAGGAATAAGGCGAGACCGGAATATCCCCACGAGACCAGTCAGATGTGGAATCTATCCCAATTTTGCTTACCGACTAAACTTAAAACCTGAATTGCGCTACTTGCTAACCCAATACTAACCCGAAACCCACTGCTCTATCCCCTCCCGCCGACCACCTCGTGCAGCCTCCCCCACAAGTATCGCCCCGCACCCCCGCGGCACCCCGCGAGCCGCACCCCCCCCCACCCCACCTCCCAATGGACGGCAAGGGGGAGAGGGAGAGGAGGAGGAAGGAAGCTGAGATGTTGTTAGGGGGGGTACGGGAGGCAAGTGGGGTGAGGGTAAGGGTGCACAATCCACCCATCACCTTACACCACCCACGACCCAGACCCAACCTACATCCAATTCAACACCTATATCCCAGACCAATGCTCAATCTATGACCCCAGTTCCAACTGAAACCTAAACTCACCCTATGGTCACTCAAAATTAAGATGGCATACGTAAGACCACTCAACGTCTAAACCTTCATGTTTCTCATATCTCTCCTATACCAAAATCCCATCTCTTGCTTTTTCTGATCCTTACTGGCAGGATGCTATATTTGATGAATATAATTCTTTAATTAAAAATGATACTTGGGTTCTCATTCCAAGACCTTTTGTTTCCAATATTGTGCGGTCTTTGTGGTTATTTTGGCATAAATTTCATGCTGATGGTTCATTGGTATGTATAAAGCCCGATGGCATTGATTGTGATGAGACTTTTATCTCGATTGTCAAGGCGACTACTATTCGTACTGTTCTTAGTCTTGCATTGACCACTTGTACATCAACTAGACGTTAAGAACGATTTTCTTAACGGTGATCTGTCAGAGACTGTTTATATGTATCAACCTCTATGTTTTGTATATCCTCGGTATCCTCATCATGTATGTCACCTTCAAATGTCTTTATATGCGTTGAAACAAGCCCCTCATGCTTGGTTTCATCGATTTGCTGCTTATGCTACACGAATTAGATTTTCTCCCAGTAGATATGATTCCTCTTTATTTATTTATAGATCTGGTACTAACATATCATATTTATTGATTTATGTGGATGATATTGTTCTCACATCTTCTTCTAGAGCTTTACTTCAGAAGATTATTTTCTCTCTACACAAGGAATTTGACATGATATATCTTTGTGTCCTTAATTATTTCTTAGGGATTTCTATTACGCGCGAGACTATAGGGATGTTTCTCTCTCAGAAGAAATATGCTATGGAGTTGCTTAAGTGAACAAGTATGCTCAACTGCAATCCTAATCAGACTCTTGTTGATACTAAGTCCAAGCATGATCCCGAGGGGACTCCCATTTCAGATCCAACATTGTATCGGTATCTTACAAGTGGCCTACAATATCTTACATTCACTCGTCCTAATTTATCTTATGCTATGCAGTAGATTTGTTTATATATGCATGATCCTTGGGAGCCTTACTTAGCTGCTCTTAAGAGGATACTGAGTTATGTTAAGGGCACTTTGCGGTTTGTTTATAGTTATATGCATCTTTAGGATCTTCTCTTGTGGCTTACTCTGACGTTGATTGGGCTGGTTGCCCTGCTACTCGCAGATCTACATCCAGATATTGTGTATTTATGGGTGAAAATCTTTTATCATGGCCTGCAAAGAAACAACATACTCTTTGATGCTCTAGTGCAGAAGCTGAATATCGGGGCATTGCTAATGTTGTCGCTGAGACGGCATGGCTAAACAATCTTCTTCGAGAACTATACATACAACTACTGACTGCTACTCTTGTGTATTGTGATAATGTTAGTGTTGTTTATTTATTGACTAATCTGGTGCAACATCAACGAACCAAACACATTAAGATTGACATTCATTTTGTTCGTGATATGGTTGCTATAGGTCATGTGCGTGTTCTTAATGTTTCATCTCGTTACCAGTATGCCGATATATTCACCAAAGGCCTTCCTTCGGAATTATTTGAAGAATTTTGCACCAGTTTGAGTGTTTGATTTCCTCCCGCTTAAACTGTGGAGGAGTGTTAGTTGATATGTTTAGGCCTATTGTGATTAGGCTTTAGCCCATTTACATACTTCTAGATCTTTCCTCTGTAGTCTATATATTGTGATCCCTTTATTGAATAATACATGGAAAAATATCAATCTAACATCCCCCAACGGAAAATAGTTTAAAAACTACGGCTACGAGAACTCACCTTAAACAAAGATGATATGCAGCTGACAAAAGATGATTAAACAATAGAGTGCAACAACGTCCAGACACGGCCTAATCCATTAATGTTCGCTTCAAGAATATGTTTTAAATGTAGGTTTAGGGTTGATGTATAAGAGTCTTAAAATGTGTGTTGTATAATTGTTTGTAGTATTATTGGTTGTGTGATGGTCGACAAGTAGGACTCAAAGAGAATATACTATTGTAGTTATATATTAGATATTATGTACTCGTATTAATAAGAAATAAGCCAGTATAATGAATAAGAAGTGGAAATTAAGTAGATAAAATAGACGAAGATGATAATTCCTCAACAACATAGAGGTAGCCTAACAACATATTAGATATTATATCGATAAGTCTCAAGCATCCCTAACGTCAAATAAGCAGCTGTAACGAAGATGATAATTCCTCAACAAAATATTTGACTCTCACATTCAAATACTAAGGTAAGTAATTTCCATAAAATATGAACAAATCAGAAAGACAACTTGAAATTAAAATCAATCCAAAAATATATGGTTCATGCTTTAGAAAAATCAAATAGTACATTTATATATCGTGAATAATTTTTTTTTGATTGACTCAAATATGTTATTATCATCTCCAAATTAGATCAAATGAGGTTTATTAAAGTATTATATATTAAACACATACCTTGCTTATCACAAATATACCATCAAGTACATGTTTTCATGCACAATTAAACAACAACACAACAACAATAATTCTTAAATTAAATATGTTACCTGCCAAGTAATTCATCAAGTTGAATTCCCTAGATTAGTTATCACCAGGATGTTAAGTAAGGAAATCATAAGAACAACCAAACTAATTACGCCGAGATCAATGGAATCGAAACAAAATAGCAATACTACGTGATTTAATTTCAATCGAAAACCTCAAAAATTGGGTATATGTGATTTTGCTGGTGTGACATCATAGAATCATTGGCAAATTCATAGAGCGAAGTAGAGATCCATGGTGTTTTTGAATCGGTTGAACATCATAGAAAGAAACTATTTTTTATTATGTGATTTCAAATTGGTGATATGAATGTGGTGATATGAATTTATGATGGAATTACGGATGATTTTTTTGAATAGAGTATAGAAGATGAGTCTGAAGAAGCTTTATGACATTAACAATCAGGGTACCCGCGCATTGCGGCGAAGGGTACCCTGTGATGATTGACCAAAGAAATAGATATCGGTTCACCTATTTGTATCGGTTCGACGGGTCCTCTCAGGTTCGTTTTTGAATGGCTTTTATTAGCTAGCCGAACCACCGGCGACTTTGGTTCCCGGTTCAGCCCGTTGGTCCAGTCCGGTTTTCAAAACTATATGTACCATCAATTTGTTAGCATGTAATTGTATAAAGTTTTGTTTATTTTATTAGTTTGTACAATGTGTATAATAACATATACTTTTTTATTTTAGGGGTGTTTTAAAAATAATATTAATTACTATGTTTAATTAGTTTATACTTTGGATTATATTATAATTTGTTTAGATTGTACATTGTGGAAATATTATTATACTTTTAAGTAATGAGGTGGTTTAATTGGTTTTATTCAGTTGGTTGTACAATGTGAATATATTATTTTACATCTAAGTAATTTGGTGTTTTAATAAGCGTATTAATTATGTATTAAAAAGTTGTATGATATGTTTTCATATGGTTGTAAAATGTGTAGATATAATTGTATTATGTAATGGTGGGTATTATAATTAGGAGTATTAATTAGGAGTATTAATTATGTTTGTAAATTGTCAAGTTTTAATTAATAATGTTTGTACACTATGTTTAAATAGTTGTAACTTGAAAATTCAAGCTTTCTATTTTTACAATGCAAAGATACTTAATATGTAGTACTAGACGAGTACCCGCGCATAGCGGCGAAAATTCCTAGCGGCAGATAATTAACGGTATATGATATTTTGGTAAGTGTTTCGTGTAACATTTAAAATATAACGTGAAAAGATAGAAATATAATTGCAAATGGATGTAAGATGCGATAATTCAACAAAAGAAAAAAGACAACATTTATAGCAACAGCCAATTAACGATATGCGATATTGTGGTAAGTGTTTCGTGTAAAGTTCAAAATATAAAGTGAAAATATCAAAATGTAATTCCAAACAGTGATCCCTATTTATAGGAGATTTACTCAAACTCTAGTAAATGGAAATTATGAAAGATTAATAGGCTCATTAATATTTTCCATAATTAGCCTCCATAATTGTAGGAATTAGTGGTTACATGACCAAATTAAATGTGGTCATTTAATGCATTCAAACCTGCCACTAGAATATGTAAAAGTAATTACAAATATTTAATGTTCAAAACATTTTGTGTCAATCAGTTAGTATACATTCCATTTTTATATGCAATTAACTTTTGACATTGTAAACCCTTCCTAAAATACATTAAGTTTTAATATTTAATTTTTATTCAAACCTGAATATGTCAAAGTTGTTAACATTTAATTTTCAAAACATTTTGTATCAATCAATTAGTATACATTCCGTTTTTATATGCGATTATGTTTTGACATTGTGATTAAATTTGACATTGTAAACCCTTACTATAATACATTAAGTTTTCACATTCATTTTTCACTTTCAAGAATTGAATAATATAATTACCAACAAAAAATAAACTATATAATTCAATTTACAAAATCCTTACAGCAATAATTTATATAAGAAAATGTATATAAACTTTGCAACAAAACGTAAAAAATAAACATTTAAAAGATACAATATTCCGAACACCGTAACAAAAATTGCGTCAGCGGCTGAATATTCCGACTATGACGGAGGATGAACGGAAAAGGTATCAAGAATGTGATCACAACTTGGATCTACAAAAACAATGTATAGAAGTAAGAAAAACCTTCAAAATTTTTATTAAGAAAGTTATAACAAATACTAACAACTTTATATCAAATTTACATAATAAATTTTATATAAATATTACATACATACTCTGGCAACACAAGATGTTCAGCACCGGTAGCAGCATCTTTTTGGGCGCCATAGCGGTGTTTCCGACGGCGGCAGAAGATCTCTGGGGCGGCGACAGATTCTCCGACGGCTGTAACAAATAAAACGCAAAAAAAAAAAAAACTTAGATAGTTAGATATACCAAAAAAAATTACACACTGATAAAAGAAAAACCCTCAAAACATGATTAATAGTCATGGATCTATTAAAACAACAAAAAGTATCTTAAAACTTGAAAGACCCTTTTGATGGGCGTTTGTCTTGGTGGCCGTGGGCTGTGGTGGTTGGTCACTCGATGGAGGTGACGTTCAATGGTGGTGACTCCGGTGGCGTTGGTGTCGTTGTGGGGTAAGGTGCGGCGGTGTTAGGGTTTCGGGGTGGTGGTGTCGCTGTGGTGGTGAGGTGTTGGTGTCGCTGTGGTGGTGTCCCTGTAGTAGTGTCGCTATGGTAGGTTTCGTTGTGGCGGGGTGCGGTGGTGGTTAGAGAGAGAGATAAAAGGAGACAGATGTGTGTGTGTTTTATTTGTTTGGTATGTGATTGTTTGGTGTGTGTGGCTTTTATATGATTTAGGTTAGGTTGTTTCAATAGTTTCCAAATATAATTAATTAGTTTGATTGCTGTTAAACATTCCATTATATAGATGAGGTGAGTTATTTTACATACTAGTTTCTCCCTACATACCAAAGGACAAATCTAGACCATTCATTTCATTAGATTAAAAAGACAAGATTTAAGATTAAAAAAACATGAAGGGGCCAAAAGTGTAAATTTACTAAAACTCACACTAACCACTCCCTCATTATTTGTAGAGTTGGCAAAACTTGCCCAAATTGCAATTAATTATTCTTTTTGACATTTTTTATGTTTTTTTACGTTATTATCTTTTTTACGTTTTTTGTACGTTTTTTACGTTCTTATACGTTTTTGTACGTTTTCATACTTTTTCGTCCGCTTTCGCACGTTTTCCCGCGTTTTCGTTCTTTTTAGACGTTCTCGCACGTTTTCTTATGTTCTCGCACGATTTCTTACGTTTTCGCACGTTTTTGTCCGTTTTCGGACGTTTTCATACGTTTTCGTCTGTTTTCGTCCGCTTTCGCACGTTTTCTTTCATTTTCACATGTTTTTACACGTTTTCGTTCGTTTTTGGACATTTTCTTACGTTTTTAGACATTTGCGCGTTTTCGCTGACTTTCGCGCGTTTTCGTCAGCTTTCACGCGTTTTCGTTAGCTTTCGCGCAATTTGTTTTCCTCAGCTTTTGCGTGATTTCTTTTGTTTTTGCACTTTTTGTCCGTCTTTCCCCGCGCGTGTTTTGTCTTTTTTTACCGTCTTGGCACCTTTTTTATGTTTCTCGCCAGATTCATACATTTTCTTTCTTTTTTCACAAACGTTTTCTTTCGTTTCACACGTTTCCGTTCATTTGTTTTGCGTTTCTTACTTTTCATACGGTTTTCTCCCGCACGCTTCCTCCACATACGCCACCGTTTTCTTAAGCATTCGCGAATCGTTTTCGCTATGAGTTTCTTTTTTACACTTTTTTTGGTCATTTAAAAACCCCCTAAATCGTGCATTTATGCCCAAAATAGGTACTTAATCGTTCCTTTTTAGGTATTCAGCATTTGGAAGGCATTTGGAGGAAATACATGTGACTTGGGCTCATTTGCAGAAGAAACGAACAAGACTACGGACCTACACCAACATCTCTCAAGAATTTCTACTCAGAAGCTGGAGACGGCGTCACAGATTACACGTGACACCGTCACAATTTCTACCACGACGGCATCACAACATTCCATGATGGCGTCAGCTCGCACGACCCAGCCCAAGATCTAGAATATTCTCTCTCACGATGGCGTCACGACTAAAACGTGACGCCGTCGCAGCGATTTTCCTATATATACAAACCCGAATTTAGGGTTATATAATGTGTGTAACTTAAGTAAAAGAAAGACGAACCCTAGTTCGTTTAGCAGCTGTTAGGGACGTTTTAGGGCCTAAAACCCTATTGTACTTCCTCCAATTCATGTTTTAATCAAGTAAGATTTATTTAATCATTCAATGTGTCTATGTGTTGTGTGATTTATCTATATTCTTGCTTTATCTATAACATGCTTGGCTAAACCTGCTATTGTGTTTATTTATGATTGTATGAAACCTATAATGTAGATCTTAGTGGTGTTGCTTCTTGTGATGGATGTGCGTGTTAGGTCTTAGAAAACCAGCTTTTGTCTGTACTGCTGTTGATATGTCTAGGAAAGCATGCTTGTGTAGAAAGGATACCATCTGATAACAGTCTTCATACTATCTTGCCCCCTAATATGGTTGATCCACTTTTAATATATTTCACATGCACTTCATATACCCTTAGGGGCCTTGTAATAGTCTTCATACTTGTTGCTCTAACGAAATACTTAGTAGACGGTAGGTTCGTGTAATTCGTTCATGACTTAGGAAATAATTACATAGATCATCACAAGTGTGACAAAGCAACAACACTAGGAGAAGCACTCTAGGGAGTAATACATGATTAAATAAACACAATCTTTTATCTTATTGTTATCACCAGTAGTTTAATTGTTATTCAGTTTAATAGCTAAAACCAAACCACCTATCAAATATATGATTTTACCTGCTTTCATAAATTATAAAAATACAAAAAGAATATTCTCTCAACCCTTAGAATTCTGTTAGGCCGTGATCAAGCCTTTCTAACCTATTCTCCGAGTGAATGATAACAACCCCGAGCCTTGCCTATACTACACTACAACAATTAGGTGCACTACCTAGGGAGTTGTAAAACTTCGTGCTGAAGTCTTACGAGACTCACATCAAGTTTTTTGCGCCGCCGCCTGGGGAATAGTTAGGTTTTGATCATAGTTTAGCTTAGTTCTACTTGCTTGAATCCTTTCAAGTAGGATTTAATTTACGCAAATTAGCTTTCTCGTAGTCTATCTTTTCTTCGTGTCATGTGTTTCGTAACTCATTCTCGTCACCCACCATGGGGGACGAGAATCCTATCCGTACTTTAGGAGACTACTCCAAACCTATCTACGAGGGCTATAGGAATACCATCGAGCTCCCCATAAGGAACAACATGGTACCTTTTCGATCTGACACCATCCGGTTGGTGCAAAACGGATGCTCATTCTACGTACTTCGGTCTGAGGATCCAAATCAACACCTCAAGGATTTTTTTAAACTTGTGGACTCACTTGACCTTGACGGTGACAATAGGGAAAGAACACGCCTGCGTTTATTTCAATTTTCCCTCCGCGATCAAGCTAGTAATTGGCTTGAATGCCTTCCAGCAGGATCCATCACCACATGGGAGGATCTTACTACCAGATTCCTTGCTCAATTCTTTCCACTGGGAACGACCGCAAAACTCCGCAATGATCTCCTGATGTTCCAACAACATCATGGAGAATCTCTATTCGAAGCATGGACTCGTTTCAAGAAATTACTCCAAAAAGTCCCTCATCATGGCATAGACCTTTGGCTTCAAGTCCAAATTTTCTATGACCATGTCAATCCCGTCACAAGACGAACCATTGACCAATAGACCGGTGGCAAGCTTCGTGACCTCAACGCTGAAGAATCTTGGGCATTATTAGAGGACCTCACCCTATATGACAACGAGAGTTAGAATGACCCAAGGGATTTTGCTAAGCCGGTCAAGGCAATCGCTTTGCCTCAAGATGTCCCGAGTACCTCCGAGCGCCTTTTAATCAAGCTCGAATATCAAGTCCAACGCTTGATGGAAGCTCATCTTGCTCCGACACAACCTTCTCAAGTGAATAAAATCACTACCTCATGTGAGATCTATAGTGGTCCCCACGACACTCAGTATTGCATAAAAAATCTCGAAAAGCCTTCTTTGAATACGCATCCTTGCGTACCAATGAAGCGGGAGGTAAGTGGTATACTTTCAAGCCCGAGCAAAACAATCTTGGTGACACCTACAATCCGTCATGGAAGAGTCACCCAAACCTTAGGTGGGGACAACCTCAAAATTTTCAAAACAATTTCTCAAACCCACCTAACCGGTTCCAACCTAACAGTTCAATCCCGAACCATTCCTTCAACAATCGTCCTCAAAATTTTAACAATCAATCAAATCTAGAAGGACTGGTATCCAACTTCATGGCATCTCAAGACCCTAGATTGTCCAAGTTTGAAGCCAATTTCAAACGACAAAAAAGTAAGATGACCAACAAAATCGACACAGTGTTGAAGGCCATCACCGATCGAATAGCGGGAGCAAGCGCTACCAAGAGATACGATTAAGAACCCAAAACTAAGCACCTCGCCAGTTTTGTCTGCTCGTTCTTACCCAACAATTGACCCGCAATGCTCAACCCACATTCATAGCTCTATCAACACCATCTCAATCCACCCCAAGCAGCCCAAAGAATCCCAAGTTAATGAGCTTAACGAGAGACATGATGATGAAGAGAACCTTGGAGATACCAACTCTATCTCGCACCCTCAACCTGATCCATTAACTTCCATCGCCACAGAACAAGTGCAAAAGCTAAACACGATGCTTGAATCGCTAGGATTGGTTCCTCGATCTCCCAATGCAAAATTTGTCTGCTCTAAAGAGGATGATGGTGAAGTAATGTTCATCGAGATCATACAAGATGATGAACCTCAAAGTGAAGGTCCCAACGAAGGCGGAGGGGCAACAACGGAAGGATCGGCGGTAGAATACTTTGACACCTTTCCAACGAGTGATGAGCTAACCTACCATAGGTACCTAATGAGTGGCCCAATCCCTTCGATATTTCTAAGAAACCCCATCATCATAGAAGGATGCCCCTCCAACCTAAAAATACCATGCAACATTGGGCATGTGTATATTGAAAAGGCTTACATTGACCTTAACTCCCCTCTTAATTCCATGTCTCATATGATGTATAATTGGATCATGAGAAGAAAACTTGACCCTAGGGAAAACTCGAATGGAGGAGTTAGCAATTTCACAAGAAGGATTAAGGGAATGCATGTCTTCGTAGGAAACTTCACCTATATCGTTGACTTCATGATTATTGAGGATATTAATCATAGACCCTAGGTTATCGCAAGTAGTACTAGGGAGGCCTTTTATTGAAACATCCGACATGACTCACGACCCACAAGAAAGAGTAGTTAGGTTCATCAACAGAAATGATGAAGTTGCCTATAAGATGCCCCATAAGATAGAACAATACAACTCATTGTCAAACCTTGAAAAAGAGGACACGAAGTCAGTCTACCTTAGGAACCATGAGGATAAGGAAAGAGGAGTTGACTATGTGATGAATAAGATATTAGGGTTCTATAAGGAATGTTTAGAGTTATGCCTTGAATATGTAACTAGAATGGAAGATGAAAAAGTCACGTAGGGACGTGTGACTTCGAGTCTAGCTACAAGACTCGTAAATAAAAAACGCTTCTTGGAAGGCAACCCAATTTACTTTTCCCACAATTAGGAGTGTCAAGTGTGTTTTAATTCTTTATAGTTTGCTTTATGATGTTTGAACTATCTTGTAATCATGTTTTGTTTGTCTTTAACCTTGTCTTAATTTCAATCAAAGGTATTTTGCAGAAAATAAGTGTAGGGGAATTTATCCAGCTTTTGAGCCAAATTCAAACATGTTAAATGAATTGTTTAGATTAATTCACGTCAGTTTCGAGTCATATGATTAAATCGTTAAATCTCAAGTTTATTGCAGCCATTTGTAAAGGAATTAACTTATGGAATCAAGTGCAAGAAATTTTTCATCAAATACAAAATTTTTGTTTTCACAAAACGTGGAGACGGCGTCACGATTTACACGTGACGCCGTCACCACGATAACTGTGACGGGGTCACAAAAACCCTGACGGCGTCAAATGCCCAGGTCCAGGAAACTCAAAGTTTTTAATTATTGTTGAAAATAAAACTTGCACCACATTTAA
>BQNB010152235.1:5505-15799 GCA_026074375.1 Tanacetum coccineum | reverse complement strand
TTGCTGGCTTTAAAAAATGGTATTCTACAGCGAATATAGTTTATTACCAGTTCATTGTCAAACAAATAAATTTGATATCTAATTATCTTGCTAATTTCATCTTTCAGTTTATATAACTTTTTAGTTTTTACCAGTAGTATTTTACTGAATATTATACAATTAATACCATTTCATCAGCTAATGGTTTATGTAACCAGCTTAATATTTTTTAGCTACTTCGAGCTATTTAACATATACTATACAATTGCACACTGCATCATCTCGAACCCATTGCCATTTATACAGTTAATTAACAACTCGTGGGATCTCCACGTAACAAACGTGCTACGCATGTAAAAAGCCAAAACGCCCAACGTTTACTCCATACAAGATTTTTTTATTTTTTTGAGCGGCTTTACTCCACACAAGTACGCAGCCCCTTTTTATAGCCCATGTATATCATATGTCTTCTATCATGTAAATACTATCTGCTAGCTGCTATACTAACGTGTCTGTGTTGTATTAAGCTCTACCGGATGATCGCCCCAAAAAAACAATTTTAGAGGATTATATCATGGGCTAATTGTTGAATTGGTCTGTGGGATAAAATAATATGGTAAGTCTCTAATTCGATAACCATTGCCCCAAAAGGAAGCTAAGCAGAGTCCCATTATAGCCATTGCAACTACTGAACATGCAGGTGGGACTGCTTGGCTGCTTCCTAGAAACTGTGTCGCAAGTAACCCTGCTAATGTCGAGCTCTGCATTCCTGTGCATAGTGAAATCGTTCTGCTTACTTCTTCATCTTGCCTAGTTACAAAATAACACAAAATTTAGTGGTGGCAGTGGGTGGGTCAGTAACGGGTCCAAACGGATCCATGTAAGTAACAGATCATTTTTTGTACGAGTTGAAAGAAATCTGGGCTTCTGACCAGTTTAACCCATTTCATATAGCAAGTATTTTTTTACCCATTTTAAGATAAAAAAAAAAAAAAACTCAAATAGACCCTCTAATAAGTATATGATAAGACATGTGAAGAAAGTGTTAAGAAATGCATTACCTACAGAACGGAAGTTTAGAAATCCAGTAACCGAAGGTAAATGCCACAGTATGAAATGTCAATACAGGCCAAACCAATTTGAGACCTTCCACAGAAAGAATTTGGGTCCGATTAATGGCGAGAGGGCTGCCAATACAAATGGAAGTACAAAACATAGCCACAAATGGCATCGCAGGTTGAAGAAAAGACGCAACTGGTTTTGCATATGTATTAAGGGCTAATCCGAGTGTCACTGGAAGAAGAACCACCTGCAATATTAACAAACAAAACTCAAGAATCAGAAGAATTTGAATGACCCATATACTAATAACGAGTTGATTTGGTTTAATGTCAATCTTAACATGTTTAACGAGTATAAATTTAAGAGCATGGAAAGCTTATAAAAGAACGGGTCAAATGGGTCGGGAGTCGCCTAAAATGTATTTATAATGAATAAAACCTAAAAAAATCATTTTAATTAGAAAAATCAGCGTTTTATTGAAGTAAGATATATCCTGAACTTAGATTTGACAAGATAGTTATTTAGGAAGACGTAAATTTTTTGAACAAAAGTGTTCCGGGTCAACTAGCCCGACCATTTCAAACCGTACCCAAAATTACCTGTTTTTTGACCCAACACCTAATCAACAAGGTCCCTCAAGTTCATATTCAACACCGAGTGTCAATTTGATTAATACCTGCAAGATTGATTTTGACATTGCTATAGCATCAACTGGGACTACTGATCCAATAAGAAGACCGGTCAAAAGAGGGGTAACAAGAACAGAGGCAATAGTACTTGTACTCGTCAATAGAATACTCAAAGCCACATCCCCATTGCTCAAGAAGCTGGCATAGCTAGACAACTGAGCTCCAGCGACGCACGACATTAACACAAACCCTGCATAGTACATTGGAGACATCCCAAATGATCTTGCCACAAACACCCCCAAAGCCGGTTTTAATACATATTGAGCAAGAAAACCCACAGTTAACGGTAATGGTCTGCAAATGCACATAAAACAATCAGATCTTTGAAATAACATTTCAACTGTTATGCTACTAAACGTTGAACTGATTTCACGTTATCTTAACAACCCATCTCACAATGATAGCTAATAAGAAGCTTTAACACCTTTCAGATTTTGATCTGTAGGGGCGAGTCTGTGTACATGATCCTTGCATAAGATGCGAGAATAATGCATTCTTGTAACAAAATCATTACTTCGATACGCAGACGAGCTTAAAAATAAAATGACCTTTTAAAAGCAAGCGCGAAATCTTCGATGGAAAGCTTAATACCAATTGACAGCATGATCCCACCAAGAGCAGGAGCATAGAGTTCCTTTGACACCCTGCATAATTGTAATAAAAGATAAAGATTCTTTCGATTAAACTATACACCTAAAACCACAAGCTTCAAACCTTAAAAATGTCAAATCCCTAAAACTTAAAAGTCAGAACACATTTAATATTAACTGGATTAAAATAATGGTATAATAACTGACACTTGTAGTATTTTAATGAACATTCTATAGTACTATATAAACAGAAAGGTGTGTTTGGAATTGCTCATTAAAATTGAGTCTCTACTTATGACATTCTAAAGTTTATCAATAAAGGGTGTGTCTGGAAATTGGGATTGCTTATTACTTTTATGTATATAACTTGACACAAAATTATTTGGCCTGTATCAAACTTACTTTTCCTATATAATTTAAGGAAATTGCTAAATGTAACCTTAAGGGCTAAGTTAGAGATATTTAAACATGCATTGATTGTTTGTACCTTCAATATGTATATTTTTGTTTACACAACATAACCATTTCCCCCACTAAAAAAAAAACCCCAACATTCATAATCGCCACCACCAAAGAAATTTTCAACTCTCATATTTGAAAACCACCTCGTTAATACCTACACCACTATAATCCTCCAACCCAACCCTCTCCATCAACAACACGTATACTCTCCCCTAACAAACACCCACCCCCTTTTTACCCTTTTCCCCAAACCCCACCAATATCTAATAAAACTATCCCCTAACTTACATTCACAACCCACTCTTTAACATTCACCCTCAACTTCACCCCCTTACTATACACCCATCCAGACTTTAAAATTCCCCAATTACCCTATGTACATCACATACACCTCTTAACCATCCAAAATCCCATCACCATTACTTTCGGCTTCCCTCATTCTCCCCACCATGTTCGAATGAGGACCATCATGAGTCCATTGGAGTCATGTTCCCAAATGTTCTGGCAACAAAACACCCCCCAGAGGCGTTTTTAAATACATATGAGCAGCAAACCCCTAACCGAATATACCCAAAAACACAACCCAATGGATTGCAGGATACAGCCCATCACCCATCCGCCCCCCCGACCTCAAAATCCCACCCAAACCAAACGACACCCCACCCCCACCCCCCCCCCCACCCTCCCCCCCCCCGCCCCCCCCCCCCCCCCCCCCCAGCGGGGGACCCCCCCCGCCACAAGACCCCCACCACCGACCCCATATCATGACAACCCTATACCTCCCCAGGGTCGATTGAATGTATATTAGGATTGGCAAGTATCATTTAATAGGGATGTTCGACCGAATGTTACATAGCTGACGGCAGGGAAAAGAGTAACTCATTCTATGGTGATCTTGTTTCGGGTCTGGCGTAGTGGCGGCAAGAGGGGGCTCTTAGGCTTTTATATGCCGCCAGTCCTTACTGATTATTGAGTGTTTTGAGGCTATGTATGGTGTAAATGTGTGGTGAGGTGATGTTTGGTCTATTTTTAGAGTTATTCTAAGAGTGGAGTTTAGAATTTAATTAATCGTGCAAATTCAATGAAATATTAATCACCGAAAACGTTATAAAACCTAATAGAATACCTAACCTAAAACCAAAACCCCCACCCACCCCCCCCCCCCCCACCCCGTTTTGTGACTCATCCATACCACCCACCCTCCCCCACACCCTCAGCGCCCACCCGCCGTACCCCCTCCGCCCCATCTCAACCAGGGATATGCCCCCCCTGCCAACCCTGTAGCTCCCCTGCCCCCCCCCCCTGTTCGTCTCCGTATGGGGGTGGGTGGGTGGGGTGGTGGGTGGTTGTAGTGGGTGGGAGGGTGGGGGTAGGAACGTTGGGGCTGGAGCTGGGCATATGGGACGGAGGGGTGGCGAGGGTGGGGGGGGGGGTGGGTGGGGGGGGGGTTGGTGAAGGCTGCGGTGGGGGGGGGGGTGGGGGCGGGGGGGGCGGCGGGCCTGTGACACATCCATACGATTTCGGTGATTATGTTTGGTGTAATTGGAATTTATATGAGCAGGGGGGAGGTATAGTGTTATGCTCCTTAAGCATTATTTTTTGTAAGTTATTAAATAAATACATAGGCTACAAAACCAGGTGCAGGATTGGTGCATAGTGCGCGTGGTTCTTGACAACCGAGCAAGTTGACCTTGTTTGGGTGGCTTGATCACATATATGGACATATTTTGGCTCCAAAATAGTATAGGTGTGACTTACTAGGTTTATGGTTGACCTATTCTCATTTGTTAAACATATTATTTGGCTGCCCTCTCGCCATTTTTTACTCAGGAACCCCCACCCACACTCAGACCCACAAGCAAGCCCAACCAAATTAGCGCTTTTCTGTGTGGAGAACGGTCTCATCAGTTGATGTCTCTCAAGTTGGTTGGCCTGGTGTGTTATTGTTTATGTCATTGACATTTCAGTACTGTTGGCATTTATGGCATTTACATTATTACCTTCGAGGAGTGTTGTTTACTGGATTTTATTTGGTTACGCCTGGAGATATTTTATTTTTACTATAAAACTTCGTTCTGTAAGGTAAGATGCATTTTCTTAAATCATCTTTTTCACTTTCTTCACTGATGTTCTTTATCATATACTAATAGTAGATGGTCTATTTGAGTTTTTTTTTTTTTTTTTTTTGTATTTTTTTTTTTTATCTTTTTCTTAAAATGGGTAATAAAAAAGAAATAAAAAAAAAAAAAATATAAATAGCAGTAAAAGTAAAAATTAAATAAAAAAAAAATAATAATTACTATAAAAAAAATAAATAAAAATTATAAAAAAAAAAAAAAAAAATAAAAAAAATTAAAAAAAAAAAAAAAAAATTAACTTGCTTTATGAAATGGGTTTTAATGTTTTTTTTATTTTTTTTAATTTTTTATGGTTAAACTGGTCAGAACAATAGAAAAACTATAGCGCAGATTTCTTTCAAACTATCGTACATAAAATATGATCTGAGGAAGGAACTTACATGGATCCTGTTTTGGATCCCTAGATTACTGACCCACCCACCCTCAGCGTTGCACACACCACTAACTAAATTTTTCTGGTTGTTATTGATGTTTTGTTTTTGTAACTGGCTACAGATGAAGAAGTAAGCAGAACGATTTCACTATGCACAGGAATGCAGAGCTCGACATTACCATTAGCCAGGGGTTGTTACTTGCGCGATCACAGACACAAGTTTTTTTCTAGGAACCAAGCCAAAGCGAGTAGCTCAGCCCCCCGCATGTTCAAGGTAATAGATTGCAAAATATTATTATGGCTCTTAATGGTAAATGGGGACTCTGCCTTAGCTTCCTTTTCGGTTGTTATGGCAATGGTGTAATCGCGAATTAGAGACTTTCATACTCATATTATTTTATCCCACAGACCAATTCAACAATTAGCCCATGATATAATCCTCTAAAATTGTTTTTTTGGGGCGATCATCCGGTAGAGCTTAATACAACACAGACACGTTAGTATAGCAGCTAGCAGATAGTATTTACATGATAGAAGACATATGATATACATGGGCTATAAAAAGAGGCTGCGTACTTGTGTGGAGTAAAGCCGCTCAAAAAAATAAAAAAAATCTTGTATGGAGTAAACGTTGGGCGTTTTGACTTTTTTACGATGACCGTGGCACGTTTGTTACGTGGAAGATACCCAACGAGTTGTTAATTTATTAATCTGTATTAATAAAATTGGCAAGTGGTCGTTCAGAGGATGGGAAGCAGTGTGCCAATTGGTTATGAGTAATATGTTCAATAGTTCGACAGTAGCTTAATCTAAAAAAAAATATATAAGCTGTGTTTAGACATAAACCAGTTAGCTGATGAAATTGGTATTAACTTGGTATAATATTCAGTAAACATTACATAACTGGTACCCACAATGTGGTTTAAAAATACTAAAAATATGTCTATATAAAGTGAAAGAGTGAGAAAGAAGTTAGCAAAGATTATTAGATAAATAATTTATTTTGTTTGACATTGAATGGATTTAATAGATAATAAACTATATTCGGTAGATAGACATTTTTTAAAGGCCAAGCATAGCTCGTATAACACTCTTGCTTCTCCTTATAATTTACGGCATTTTCATGAGAAATTGTTTCCTACTTAACTATAATTGCTAATAAACTTGATGTTGTTATTTTGATAACTTGGCTTTTTGGTAGATGATGATATGATCATATTTCAGTCTTACAACAATGATGTTTTTTTTTTAACTATGTATTTCAGCAATTTTCTTTTTCGAGTAAGATGTATAAAGAGTAAATCCAGACATGACCTACTGATAACCTTTTTGGTGGCTCTACACTCATGGTGGATGGAATTGGAATGGAGGAATTTCATTTTTTGAAACTGAGAACCTTTTTTTTTATTTTTTAAAAAGGAACCATCCCCCTGGCGCAAAATAGGGGTGAGCATGTATGTCCAAGACCGGTGAACCGGGAAATTCCTCATGCTCGTCCTAGGGCCAAAGATCCCACCCCCCTTCATAAATAAAAATGTTTCAAAAGAGCGGACCATAAAGGAGCTTCGATAAATGGTTCATATAGAGGGTGGACCGCGGAGACCGCGGACGGAGACGAAATTGGTCACATGGTCCTCGAGTCCGGGTTATCAGGTTCTTCAATTTCGTTAAGTTCGGTCCGGTCCGGTTATCGGTGTTTTGGTCTTTCGGTTCCGGCCGTTCCGGGTGGCTTTGTTTACATCGCGCTGGACGCAACATATATTAATCTATCGGGTTTTTGGTGGAGCCGGACCAAGACGAGGATCGGAATGTGCCGCTACTTAGATATTCTTTTCTTACGTATTCCTGAAAACCTTTTATTTTACAATAATCTATTGTCCTCCAAAATCTATATACAAAGTTGTATTGCATGGTTTTCTTTACAATATCTGCTGAAATACCGGTTCGTGTCCTGGTTCCGTGCTCTGTCGTTAACGCGTTCCGATATGCTCACCTACCTGCAAGATATTATTAGAACCATAAAATAACTTGGGTATATAGACAAACCCACTCATGAAGAGGATTGCAGAAATGACATTTCCCAAAAACATGCTTTGGAAGCTATACTAAGAAGAGGAATATGTACTAAGAAGAGAAATAATAACATAAGTTTTACTACAATATAAACTTATAATGCATCTAGAACTATAAAAAATACACCACTCTATAAGAGGATGAACCATCATCCAGAATAGTCTGCACATTAGACGCTTTCCAGCCTATCATCTCTTGATCTTCAATGTTAGTGGATTTCATAACTAACTCAGGCTTATTACAATTACAGCTATCCCATTTACCTTTAAAATCTCCATTCAAACCAATCACATTACTCTCAGCATACCATTCCCAAATAAAAGCCAGAAAACTCATGAAGGAATAAAAGAGCATTTTGACTTATTACTCTGCTCCACATGAACATTCCAGAACTCAGCAGCCTTCATAACATGAATTGATCTTTTAACTTTCAAACTCATAAGTCTAAGTCGAACCTGATCCTTAATTACGCTGCACAGAGAATCCTCATTTTTAACTTTACTCTGAAAAATTCTAAGGTTCCTCTCTTGCCAAATAAAATACACAGCTGATCCTAAAACCAACCTCTGAATAATACTCCAAACTGAATTCCCTAAGGGTCTAACCAAAATATAGTCAGTAGCCTAATATAAATCATAAGGGACTTGGCTGACTAACTTATGGTGTTTGAATTCAGTGTTACACAGAATCAAAACATGTAAAGCCCTCATTTCGAGAAGGTTCACTTTATAATTATATGCACCTAACAAGAATTGAATTTGATACCTCACACTTTGTAGTGTGATAGTTATAACAAACCTTTGGCCACTAAACAACTTTCGAGCGTTTTAACTATTTCACACAGTTGTATTAATCAATGCTTAAACTTACAATAACTTGATAATTCTAATATTAGTATTTAACAAATGGAGAACTACAGTTAGACTTTTCAAGCATAGTTACGCAAAGTAGAATTTGGTTTCTTTAATTTAAGTAAATAATAGCATGGGCCCAAGGGTACAAGGCGTGTTGCATAGCTGGTGTGCAAAACTTTTGGACGCAACGATATTATTGGATTAAATATTTCGGTCAGGTAATAAACTTTACGGTATGACCGAGAATTTTAAGCGAAGAACAACTTTATTGGTCACACCATCTCATTGATAAATATAATAGAAGGTACCCGTTGCGTCGCAATGGCAATTATTCGCATCGAGGAGAAAGGAGGCCATCGGTTGAATCTCGGATTTGTACGTTGGGGGGGGGGGTTGGGGGGGTGGGGAATAGGGAGAAATTATGAGGGTGGAGTGTGGGAGTGAGTAATTGTGTGCCAATTGAGAATAAAATATAGAGAAAAACATGTTGTATTTTTAGCTTTATTATTAGTATTGTTTAATTTTAAGTTTTAAGTACGTTATTGACATTTGATGGATGAATTGTGTTTGAATTGGTTGTACAATATGTTTGATTATTTTGTAGCTTGTTTAGATTGTAGAATGTAAAAATATTATTTTACTTTTAAGTAAATGAGTGTTTTAATAAGAATACTAATTATAAGTGTTGAATTGATGTAATTTTGTATTAGATAGTTGTAAACTTAGCTTTCTAACTTGTATTACTTAAAATGCTTAATAGGTTGTGTTTTAATTGGCTGTACAATATGTATGATTATCTTTATTACTAAATTTAAGTTTCAACTTTCAACTATCATAGTCTTAGTGCATTTAATGCTCTAAAAGGGGTTTGTGCATTATAAGGGAGCATTTGGTTCTTTGTAATGTAATGTAATTCGGCGTAATTGTAATCCGAATTCTATTGTAATCCTGTTTGGTTCACTACAATGAGGGAATTGCAATTCGGATCCACTCCAATTACATCTAATAAGGGAATTGAAATTACATGACAAATTGGATTAAAAGTTTTGAATTACATTGTAATTCATGATTTTACAATTTAAACTATTAATATTTATAAACTATAATAGTAATAATAATAATAATAATAATAATTATTATTATTATTATTAACTTTGTTAATTGTTAATACAAATAATGTCTAAAAAGGTTATTTATATTTTTCGACCTCTCAATGTTTTGATAATAACAAAATGTGAAAACGTTTACGATAAAATTAAACGTTTATAAATTACTAATCATAAAATTCTATTTCTGAGATTAATCACTTAAGGTATGGATAAACAAATCATTAAACATGATTAGTGATCAAGAAAATATTTTCCTTAAACCTTACATTTCTACAAATGTGTTTTTATAAAAATATAAAAACAAAATATTTATTTATAAAAGAAATGTAATATTAAAACAATAAATTTGAAATCAGATTTTCCCCCCAAAATGGAAGGTTCTAAAATAGATAACACCTTCCCTATAAAAAGACAAAAAGTGGAGCGTAGTCTACGGCGGACCCCTTATATATTAGGGACCGCCGCCAGCATAACGGCTTTTTTTGTCTTTTATAAATACTGGGCCACCCCATCTGAAAAAGTGAACATCTTGCTACGAATTTTCTCAGATCTACTTTTCTCTCTTCTTTCTTTTTTTCTAAAACACATATCTTGATCACTAACATACCTTGATCTTGTTTCAAGTGATTAATTATTTCTTCCTCCCTTCTTCTTCTAATCAAGTGCAAGAAAAGAACAATCACATTCTTCTACATACGAGTTGTTATCCAATAATGTATATTGTGTATTGGTGTGATTTGAATTGTGTGTCAATCCAAGGGTATATATCTTGTGAGTGTAACAAAGATTTAGTGAATTCTTAGATTGGTTCTAGCTAAGATTAGAACTCGGCATCTAGCTTAGTGTCGGAAAAGAAAGTAAGCGACGTGTAAATAGTTTTCTCCGCCTAAAGGGAGCTTGTTGACATAGTGAAATCTCGAGTGGAGTACTCGGGGAGTGGAGTATGAACGAAGGTGCTTCGTAGC
>BQNB010152234.1:0-15799 GCA_026074375.1 Tanacetum coccineum | reverse complement strand
TTCTAACTCTTGGTTGATATCCTTTTATTTAGCTCTAAAATTCGATTTATGAAAGTTAAAGGGGTGTTTGGCACAAGGTGTCAAACGGGTCAAACTGAGTCAAAAGGAGTTAAAAAAAACTTTGGGTCATTTGATGATCTTTGGTAAGCCTTTTAAACCTGTTTTTAATTTGTTTTAAAAAAATTTGTAGTTTTAAAAAATTGTTTTTAAGTTTTCTCCACTTGGTCTTTTGAAACTGTTGGATCAAAACAAGTTTCAAAAGCTCATTTGATTAAGCTTTGAAAACTGCTTTTGAAACTTGTTTTTAGTCCCTTTTGAGTGTCTAATGCAGTGGTAAAGAAGTCTCTTTTGTTCATTTTTGTTTTAAGTCAAAGTGTCAAATTTGTTGTCAAGCAATTTTTGTTTCAAAACTGTCTTTTTTAAATCCCTTTTATCAGATAGTAAACTTGGCCTTTAGCTTCTAGTTTTTTGTGCACAAGCTCAATTGGAGCTAGTGTCCATCTGTTTTTAATAAGTTTTTAAATTTGAGCTTATTTGGGGGCTTATTTCTAAGCCTGCCTTTTTGACCTTTTTATATCCACAAAGGGTGCCCTGGTGCTAGCACCATTCTTTTAACACCTTTTTCTTGCTTATTTTTTATCATTATACTTAGATTTTTGCATTTTCTAGAAAGCCTATAAGCTCATCCTTTAGCCTTTTAAGCCTTAAGCCTTAAGACACCCTCTAGGCAGCTTATTTTTGAGCCATAAGAGTGCCTTTTGGCCTGGGTTGTTGGCAGTGTAGGCTTATAGCTTATTTAGATTTTCTGGCTTATTTCCCTTATCCTTTGTGCTTATTTTAAGTTAGACTAGCTTATTAGGCTTAGGTACCCATCTGCCTTAGGTTAGTTTACCTTGCCTTAGCTTATTTTCCCCTTATAAGCCCCCTAGTTAGCTTAGTTTCTTGCCTTAGTTTAATTTAGTGTAAACTCCCTTGCATTATTGCTTATTTTTCCTGCTAGTTGCTTATTTCTTTGTGCTTACTTGCTGTTAGCCTGCTTATTAAGATTAGTAAGTTCCCTGTTTTTGCTTATTTGTGTTTTGCTAGTGCTTATTTGCCTTTAAAATAGCCCATCAGTTTAGCTTTTGTTTGCCTTAGTATAAAAAGTTAATACTGCCATCTGTTTGTGCTTATTTTCCCAGCTTATTGTGAGTTTTGAAAAAAGTCCCTTTTTTACATTTTTTTTATTGCTCATTTTTTTTAGTATGCTTTATAGTTTAAAATAAAAGAAAAAAAAATTTAGTATTTATTACAAAAGAGAGGCCCAGGCTCGAAACCCTGGACCTCTCCCTTTCCTATACACGACATAACACCATTCTCTACTACCATTAGCACCCTTGGGATTTTTCTGAATATTCTTGCAAACATATTACTTTTATTGTCTTTTTCAAGTTTTAGCTATAAGCTTATTTCAGCTTATTTCTGGCTTATTTATTAAGCCACCATTCTTGCTTTTATTTTTCTTGCATTAAGCATCTTTCAAGCTATTTTCTGTATTTTTTTGAGATTTTTCTAAAAATCTGTTTCTTAATATTTTTTATCATTTATTTCTTTAATCTGTTTTTAATTATTAAAAATTAAATAAAAATCAAAAAAATATTTTTCTTTTTTAGAAAATTTTATTTTGTCATATTACACTTAGGAAAAATAGGAAAACTTTCGTAGGGTCATTTTTGCACATTTTGAGTTTTTAAAGCACGGGTCTCGGGCCCGATTTTCGTTTTCTCGTTTTTGAACTTAATTTAACTCCGTTTTCGTTCTAGTTTTTTTAAAACTTCCTTTTTAGTCAAATTAAGTCCATTAAAAGTAAAAAAAATCACTTTAGGCTTAATTTTGAAAAATTAGGGTTTTTGGTGTGTCGTTTTAGCTTCCTGTTCCCGTTTTTAGTATAATTTGTGTGATTTTCTCGTTTTTGGTGTAGTTTGCCTTAATTTTCTCGTAGATTTAGAAAATCAAACCCATACCTTTTTCATTCAAACATCAAATATCAAACCGACTCTTGACTTTCCAATTCGCTCCTCGTTGGGACTACGACCCGGGAATATCCTATACTACTCTCGGTTTCATTGATTTAGTGGATTTTGATCCTTGCTATATATTTATAAGTATTATATATATATTTATATAAAAAGGGTTGAATTTAATACTAATCACTAAGGAATGCAGAAAGCCAAAACGGGTTAAAGACTCCACGTATCACAAGGAAAAGATGTTGTTGTGTAAACAAGCTGAGAAAGGTGTTCAACTTCAAGCAGAGCAATCTGACTGGCTAGCAGACACGGATGAAGAGATTGATGAACAAGAGTTGGAAGCACATTACAGTTACATGGCAAAGATTCAGGAGGTTCCTAATGCAGACTCAGGCACAAACGCTGAGCCATTGGAACAGGTACAATACGATACTGACGATAATGTGTTTGCCAATGACATACAACATTTTGACCAATCTGAATCCATTAGTAACACATGTGCAGTGGAAACGGGTGATAGTAATGTCACTCCTGACTCACCGGATATGTGTGATAATGATATTCAGGATGACCAAAATGATGTAGAATGTGATGATGAGCGTGTTGCACTTGCTAATTTAATTGCTAATTTAAAGCTTGATGTCGATGAAAATAAAAAGATTCAAAAGCAATTAAAGAAAGCAAATGCAACATTGACTCAAGAGTTAACTGAGTGCAAATCTATTCTTGCGGAAACTAGTAGAACTCTAGGAGAATCTAATAGTATTCGGGATAGTTGCTTAGTTGCACTTCAAAATAAACAGACTGAGTTTGAGAGGTTCAAGGCCTTTAATGATCGTACAGTTGACTATGACAAACTTGAACATAAGTTAAATGAAGCTCTAGGACTATTAGCTCAAAAAGAAATTAACATAAAAGAAGGTTTAAAAGTTAAAGCCTACTAAATTTCTGTTGTCAAAGAGAAACACGATTAGTTAGTCAAACAGAGTCTTTTAACAAAATCACATTACGAAGGTCTTGTCAAGGAGAAAACAAAGGTAATAACAGATTTGAAACATAAGGAAGAAAAAGATATTGACAAAATGATTTCAATGGAAAACCAATTAAAGTTTTTGAATGAAATTGTTTACAAAGGGAGTCAATATCAATCAAACCATTCAATAAGTTATCACCCAAATCCCTACATAAATGAAACCTACCCTTGCTAATGCCAAATGTACCCTTAAAAAGCTTAATATGAGAAACAATGTTGTAGAGAACCCACATGACCAATCTGAACCTGCAACTAACTCATCCCCGATAGGGAAGAGATTCTGACTCATGAAGAAGAGAGTCGATCAAAATTGAATAAAGACTTAGTGAAACCTTTTGACTACATAAAGTTAAATAGTCTTTATGAAATTTTTAAACCCCCAACCCAGGAATATCAAATACAGTTTGTGGAAAACTAGAAGGGGGGGTTGAATAGTTTACCGCTTTTTAAATTTAATATTTAAAATTTGTTTATAAAAACTTAGATTCGACTTTTTGTGAATTAAATACTTGCACAATATGAACAATGTAAATATGTAGAAGTAAATAAAAGATAAGAGTTGGAAAGATCAAACCGCAATACAAGGATTTATAGTGGTTCGGTTACGAAGCTTTTCTTCGGCCTACTCCACTCCCCGAGCACCAAATTCGAGAGTTTTCTTTACTATGTCAACAAGCTCCCTTATGGCGGAGAAAACCGTACACAACGTTGCTTATATCAATTTCCGACACTAAGCTAGATGTCGAGTTCACACCTTCACAACTACTTCACAACTACTTCACAACTTCACTTAACAACTTATCTTCACACCTTGATCACGACTATACAACTTCTTCAATCTTCACAACTTCATACCTTCACAACTTCTTCTCACCACACTACTTATATCACAACTATCTAACACTACTAAAAAGGATCACCAAGATCCAACTATACTTACAACAATCACCAAATCCTAACAACTACACAACTTTACAAGATTTACAAAAGATTTACAAGGTATGATATGGATGCAACAAGATTACAATATGGATTTTGGGGTGTAATACTTCTTCACTAGATAGGAAGTATTCTCCTCTTGGCACTTGAGAAAAAAAAAAAAAAAAGAATTGAGCTTGGATCACTTGGAAACAAAGCTAAATGATTAAATGATCAAAGGATTTTAGAGAGGATATGTGGGTTGTTTTAAGCAGAAAGAATGAGTGCAAAAGGTGAGAAAAATGTTGGAGAATAGTCTAGTATTTATAGGACAAAAAGGAGGAGCGGGGTCTATGGCCGGCCCCCTTAAATAGGGTGCCGACCCCCTTAAAATTAAGGGGCCGCCCATGTAATTAAGGGGGGTGCCCCTTATTCAGACGCTCCTTTTTTTCCTATTCAGGAGAGGTGTTTACTGAACCATTTCTAGCCGTTTTAGGTCCGAAAATTTGAAATTCAAAATGTTTATTTTGAATAAAACATTTCTTTTAAATGTAAAAAATGTTTTGTGATGTTTATAAAAAGTTTACAACATTTTATAAAAGTTTCCTTTGATCATAAAATGCATCAAGCATTTGTTTATTCATACCTTAGAGTGATATAAGGTTTGAATGAATATTTACTCTCATTACTAGTTTATGTATTAATTTTTCATTGAATGTTTTTATATTTTGTATTATCAAAAATGTAAGGATGTGAAAAAATATTAATAATGTTTTTAGTCATTATTTCTATCAACAATCTCACCCTTTTGATGAATACAAATTAAAAACACATTAAATTGTAAATATTTTTTAAACAAGTATTTAGTGATTTTATATATCATATCTCCCCTTTTTTTGTAGAATCAAAAAGGCATCATCGAGAATTGCTAGTAAAATCGATGGAACAAATGCTCCCTCTTGATGTGTGCTCCCCCTTGTTGAGAGAACCAAGGAATCAAGCTATGGTTTCTTGGCTACAAAAACGAGTTAGAACAATACAAATATTTCTAACATGTAGCAAGTAGAGAAAATATGGCAATTGCAAGCAAACATCAAACAAGAGTAGTCCATATCATTTGAAGCAATGTTGTAAACAACACACAATAATCAAGGAAAATATGAAGACAAGTATGCTTAGAAGCATAATAAATACATCATAAAAAATCCTAAATAGCCATAGAAGGATTTTTGACTTTCTTGCGACACAAAAGGGTTTAACGATTATTTGTAGGCATGTTATGAGATTAGATGGTTGTTGATGGAGAGTGTGGAGCGGAAGTGGGTGAGAAGGTAGTCCCTCTTTAAACTTGAGGAGTTGCATGTGGTCGAGTGAGATATATTCAATTCCAATTGATACTCTCACTCAACGCAAGGAAATTTTTTTGGTTGTAATGCAACATGGGCAATACCCACTATGAGTTTCAACTTGGACAATTTGAGGGTGTGTGGTAGGTATTGGAGAGAATGGTGAAGATGACATTGTTTTGAGGTTGTTGAGAGAGATGCAATACTAAGAAGTTTTGATAGGTCGTTGTAGTTTTGATTGAATGTCAACACTAGCTTTTTCTATTGAGATAGAGATGATGATGTGTTAGAGTTTAGTTGTGTTAAGTGTAATTTGTCTCTTTAGAGGTGGATATTGGAGTGTGGGTTTCATGTGGATTAAGGTGTGAAAAGTGGGAGTAGAGGATGTTAAAACATCAGAGGTGAATGTGGAAGTGCCTAGAATGTAAGGATTTAGTAAGTTTGATTGGGGTGATTGGTTTTTCTTGAGATTAATTTTCATGATGAGAGATTAAGTAGGTTTGGTATTGGTGAAGTGTGTAATTTAGTACATTTGATGTGTTGCAAATGATTGATTTCTTTCCCTTCCAAATGGGTTTTACAACTCATTTTGTGCTACCCTTGAGGTTTGTTAATTGTGTTTTGTAGGAGATGTCATTAGTGAGGATGATTTGTGAAGAAGGTGAAGTGAGGAAGTATTTATAGATGGGAGAAAGTTCAAATAAGGAAGTTATGAGCATTCAAAGGATCAATTCCAGTAAATTTTGTGAGGTTTTAGGGAAACATTGGCTAAGTCTAGGGGGTGTTTTTGGTAAAAAAGGAAAAAAATATTGTTATTCCATCCCACCGAACATGCCTAGACAGTGACCCCTTAATTAGGGTCGGTCCCCTCAAAATTAATGGGTCCAGCCCGTTATGAATAAGGGGGCCACCTACTGGCATTTCCCAATTTTCCAAAAATTGATTTCCTAAAAAAAATGTGTGAGGTTTCATAGTTTTGGTGGTATGATTTCTTGCAAGTGAACTTTTAAATGGCAATTAAGATATTTTTGACTATATAACAATTAAGCATTCAGCAAGAATCATCATAGAATTGGCATGTAGGCATATAAGGGATAAGAGAAGAAGGCTAAACACGATATAATGTACAAAGAGTTTACTTAGCAAGAGGATTAACAAGATAAACCAAACTTTTGTGCAAGAACTAGTGTGTGCCTAAATGAAACAAACGTGGAGTAGCGATTATTTTGACACTAAGACAGTAAAACGCAAATAAATAGATCCAAATGCTCCATTGATTTAATTTTTGCTCAACCAAGATTGTCAAGCAATATATTATTATATTATATATTTTATGACAACAAGTACGAGACATTATGCATAAAAAAAAAAATTTTTTTAGCATATCTCAACAAAAGTTGAAAATTATTTTTCAGGTGATCCTAGTTTTGAGAAGACTTTCGTTAAGGAGATAAATGAATTGGGACTATGTGTAATGAGATATGCATTTAGATAGAGGAATTTGTAAAAGATTGCATATAGGTTTTTCCCAATTTTTGTGTTTTTGTGCAAAACAGAAGCCTAGACACAGAGAGAAAAGAAAAAAAAATGTGTTCAGTGGGTGGCCCCCTTAAAGTCTGGTCGGCCCCCTTAAAATTAAGGGGGCCACCCCTTATGAATTAAGGAGGCCGCCACCTGTTGAGAAATTATTTCTTCTCAGTTTTTGACCAAATAGTTCCATTATTAATTTTTTAGTGCGAAAAACCTTAGTCAATTTGTTCCAGTCATACCTAGACCTAAGCACAAGTATTTAAAAGGTTCACAGTTAAGTGGCTTAGTTTAGAATATCGCTTATGTTTGTCCTTTCTGATGAGACCTTTTCTAAAGAGAAATTCCCAATTTGAACATTATCACGAAGGAAGTGAGTGGCGGAATTTCCTATGAGTTTTTAGTTCCGTGAGTGTTGAAGGGTTCTTAACTTAAGTCTAAAGCCGCCATTGTTGTTCACACATTATTGGAAATTGATCTACCTAATGATCCCTAATGGCCATAGTAATGAAGCTTTTTTCATCCATAGTGCTTGTTGACATGCTTTCCGGCACTAACATATCTGCTTCGTTGTGAGATAGCAAAGCGTTTTGCTTCTTTGAAAACCAAGATGTTAAAAAACATCCCATGAATGTGCAAACACCGACTAGGCTCTTAATGCGATCAAACGAAACTCCCGCATGATCCGAATCGCATAAAACTATTGTTTATATGTCCGGATCCCTTGGATACCATAACCACCTATATGCCATAATGCCTTTAATGTATCGGAAGATACGCTTAACCGCTTCTAGGTGACAGGTTTTGGGATCCTCTTGAAAGCATGCACAAAGGCAAACAAATAACAATGAATCAGAGTCAACATGTCTTAATATAATAAACAACCTATCATGCCTCTATATTTTGGTATTACTACGACTCACCATCTCGTCCCTTTGTGGCTTGGTTTCATAGACATGGGGGTTTTCATTGGCTTAGAATCTTCTAGTCCAAATTTCTTAAGCATTTCCTTAATATATTTTGATTGATTGAAAAATATTCCATCATTTAATTGTTTTATTTGTAATCCTAAGAAAAAGTTTAGTTCTCCCATCATACTCATTCAAACTCATCATGCATGAACTTGGCAAAGTCATCACACATTTTCTTGACAAGTGATCCGAATAAATGTCGATCAACATATATATGGATGATAATGATGTTGGTAGTCTTTCTTTTTAGTGAAGAAGAGTGTTATCTACCCATTCCCATAGAATAATTAATGTATAATAAGAAAGGCTTTTTAGTCAGAATCATACCAAGCTTATGGAGCTTGTTTAAACCTAAAAGAGCTTTCTATAAGTTTAAGACATCAATTAGGTTTTGCAAATCAATGAATCCCGGATGGTTGTGCGCCGTAAACCTCCTCATTGATAACACCGATTAAGGGAAATCACTCTTCACATTCCTTTTCGTATAACTTAAAATCTAGTGCACAAGCATAAGCTAAAATTAATTCTTTATGGACTCTAGTCTAAGCTACGTGTAGCATATGTTTTCATCATAATCCAATTCCTTCTGTTGATTATAACCTTGGGCGACCAACCTAGCTTTTTTCTTGTTACGACCCCATTTTCATCGAAGTTTATTTCTATATCCCCATTTGTTCCTATAATGGCATATTCTATGGGTTTTAGGAACTAGTTCCCAAACCATCATTTGGTTATAAAATTGATTTAGTTCCTCTTGCATAACCATTACCCAATTTTCATATTTTATAGTGCTCATTTAATATTTTATAGTCTATTGTTGAAATAAAGCAAAAGAAATTGCTTTTCTCTTGTCATTGCGACCTAAGAGTTCATTGATTTTAGATTAATACCAACAACATTTTCTAAGGGGAGTGACTTTTAGATTCTTTAATGATTTATTATTTGATTATTTTCTAATGAAATGTCTTCAAGATCATTGCCTATGGGTTTTCTTTTACTAACCTCAATAGCTTCTTCTTCAACTAATTCATCATCTTCCAATGGTGATGTTTTAGGTGGAGGAGGAGTCTCATCGAAAGTTACATTTAATTCTCTTCTACTTCATTTTTGTTTGTTAAGTATTATGTAAGCATTACAATTTTTGCGAAAATCCTAGGAAAACACCTTCAAATACGTTGGGTCGAATTTGGTTAGGTTAATCATTTTGTATTAAAGAATAAAACCTTTACTCCGAATTCTCTAAAATAATTAGATTGGTTTCCTGTCCTCTTAACAACTCGTATGGAGTTTTTCCCAAAATACGTCTAATAAAAACTCTATTAATTATATAAGTTGATGTATCGATCGCATTGCACCAAAATTTTTGAGGAATGGATTGTTCATTTAACATGGTTCTACTCATTTCCTTGTACAGGTTACGATTTTTCGAGTTCAACTACCCCGCCCATTTGATTGTGGAGTACGAGAGCGAAAAATTGTGAGATATCCCATTTATCCACAATATTTTCCAAATTGTACTTCATTATCCAATTCCCGCCCGACCATAGATCCGTTTAATTGATACAATAGAAACATCCTAATTTGTTTTTAATCATTTTAGTAAATATTTCAAAAGTCTAGTGAAGGCTTCGTTTTATATGTAAGAATCTAGTCCAAGTGTATCGAGAATAGTCATCTACAATTACTAAGGTATAACGATTTCCTCCATAGCTTCGTATGGCGGAGGGGCCAAACAAATCCATGTGAAGTAGTTCTAAGCATCTAGTTGTTGAGACTATATTTTTGGCCTTGTGACTTACGTGAGCTTACTTTCCAACTTTGCAAGCATCACAAAAATGTTGTCGTATTTAAGTTTAGTAGCTTTCTAACTATTCTTTAGACGCTAATGATTAGAATTAGTTGCATATATACATAACCTAATCTTCATGCCCATATGTGGAAGTTTTCTTTTCTAATGTTTGGCAGAATGTTGCAAGGCATATTTTATCTTCCGGTTTATTTCCTAGTTTCATTACATATATTCCTCCTTTCCTAATTCCTTTACCTATAACCTTTTCGTCTTTGATTATTTCGCTATCGTGTTCGGTAAATATTACTTTGCATTTATTATCACATATTTGACCTACACTAAGCAAGTTATATGTTAAGTTATCTACGTGCTCAACATTTTCAATTATTAGGGAGTCTTGAGAAATCGTACCTTTGCCTATGATTTTACCGCGCAAGTTGCTTCCAAAGATTACGTTTCCTCCGTTGTATGCTTTGTATGAAGAAAACAACTTTCGATTACCGGTCATGTGTTTTGAGCATCCACTATCTTTAATCCACTCATCGGGTTCCAAGTTTATTCCTAAGCATATTTCATCGGGCGCTTGAGCTACAAGACAAGTTTCATCTTTAGTCTTTTCCACTTCATCTTCTCCATTGTCGCTCCATGCTCCTCCAATAAATGCTCTTTGATCGTTGTTCTTTGGCGGCTTTGAACATTCACCAATGAGGTGATTTGGATCACCACATCTAAAACATTTTCTTTCACTTTTACCATAACCATCATTTCTACTTCTTTGGAATGTTTTTCTATCGCCTCGTGGTTGTCTTACAAATCTTCCTCGTCTCTTGAAGAATTTCTTGAATTCTTTTACGGCCATAGCATACTCTTCGTCTTCACTATCGGAGCTTGAGCTATCTTCATCACTTACTTCCTTTTTCACCTTTAATGCAAGAGATCTACTTTGTTCTTTCTTGCCTTTGACCGTTTCGAAATCTTTCTTTATTACCTCTTCATAAACTTTCAAGTTTCCAATAAGTTCGTCAAGAGGTAAGGTTGTTAGATTCTTTGATTCTTCAATCGCCGTGACTTTTGCGCGCCATTTTGGATGTAATGCCCTAAGAAACTTCCTAACACAATTCTTGCTAGAAAAACCTTCATCAAGTGCTTTTAGACTAGTAATAATAGTGTTAAATTTTGCAAAGGCATTATCTATTGATTCCTCTTCCGGAATCGTAAATTGTTCATATTGTTGAACAAGAAGATCTATTTTGTTAGCTTTGACTTGATTATTACCTTGATGAGTGATTAACAAAGTATCCCAAATTTCTTTTGCGGTTTGGCACATAAAAATTCTTTCGTATTCTTTTCGTGGCAAAGCATTATAAATTACCATTTTAGCTTCATTATTTTTAGCAAGTTTCTTTTTAAGATCATCATTTTGTTTATGAAAAGGTACAACTTCATCCTTTTTAGTTTCGGGATTATTTTGAATAGAAGGAAAATCACCATCGGTAATAACATGCCAAAGATCTAGATCTTTTGATTTCACATAAGTTTCAAATCTATTTTTCCAATAAATAAACTTTCAAATAGTGGTGGTCTTTGCATAGATTGCCCTTCTAAATATATTTCCAATTCCATAGATCGATTCAAGTTTTAAAATACAATTTATTTGAAAAATCTTGTTTAGCGTGGCTCTGATACCAATTGTGGAAAACTAGAAGGGGGTTGAATAGTTTATCGCTTTTTAATTTAAGGTTTTAAAGTGTTTGTAAAAATTCTAGATTCGACTTTATGTGAATTCAATACTTGCACAATATAAACAATATACCTATCTAAACAATTAATAAGATAGTATGAGAAAGTAATGCAAGACAAGAGATAAGAGTAAGAATAATCAAACCACAACGCGATGATTTATAGTGGTTCAGCAACGTAGCACCTCTTCGACCTACTTCACTCCCCGAGCACCTAGCTCGAGAATTTTCTTCACTATGTCAACAAGCTCCCTTATGGCGGAGAAAACCGTACACAACGTTGCTTATACCGATTTATGACACAAAGCTAAATGTCGAGCTCTAATCTTAGCTAGAACCAATCTATCACAACACAACTTCACGACTTGTTTACGACTTCACAATCTTCACGACTTCTTCACAACTTCAAGACTTCTTCACAACACTACTTATATCACAACTATCTAGCACTACTTGGTAAGATCACCACGATCTAACTATACTTACAAAGATCGCCAAGATCTAGCAACTACACAACTTTACAAAATTTACAAAAGATTTACAAGTTATGATATGAATGCAATAAGATTGCAACAACACACAAAGGTGTAATACTTCTTCACTTGATGATAGAAGTATTCTTCTCTTGCACTTAAGGAATTAAGCTTGGATCACTTGGAAACAAAGCTTTATGATTAAATGATCAAAGGATTTTAGAGAGGATATGTGGGCTGTTTTGGGCAGAAAGAATGAGTGCAAAAGGTGAGAAAATAGTGGGGAAAAGTCTAGTATTTATAGGACAGACTGGGGGAGCGTCTACCTAGGGGCGGTCCCCTTAAATAGGTGGGCGGTCCCCTTAAAATTAAGGGGGTCGCCCGTGTATTTAAGGGGGCCGCCCTAGGCTAGGGCCTCCCCAGTTTGTCTTTTGTGTAGGGAGAATTTTCTGGAACTTTTCTAGCCGTTTTAGGTCCGAAAATTTGAATTTCAAAATGTTTATTTTGAATAAAACATTTCTTTTAATTGTAGAAAATGTTTTGTAATGTTTATAAAAATGTTTACAACATTTTATAAAAGTTTGAGGTTAAATAAAAATTTCCTTTGATCATAAAATGCATTAAGCATTTATTTATTCATACATTTAAGTGATATAATTATCGAAATGAAAATTTACTACTAATTACTTGTTTACGTTTAATTTTACATTGAACGTTTTTATATTTTGTGATTATCAAAACGTAAAGATGTGAAAAAATATTAATAATGTTTTTAGGCATTATATTTTGTCAACAGGCTTGTTCGGGATCTTCCATGCAATACTGAGTGTCGTGGGGAACACTACAGATTACACATGAGGTAGTGATTTTGTTCACTTGATTAGGTTGCATCGGAGTAAGATGAGCTTCAATCAAGTGTTGGACTTGATTTTTGAGCTCGATGAGGCGGCGGTCGGATGCACTCGGGACATCTTGAGGCAAAGAGATTGCCTTGACCGGCTTAGCGAAATCCCTTGGGTCGTTTCAACTTTCGTTGTTATAGAGGGCAAGGTCCTCTAATAATGCCTAGGATTCTTCGGTATTTCTATCACGAAGCTTGCCACCGGCCAATTAGTCAATGGTTCGTCTTGTGACGGGATTGACATGGTTATAAAAAATTTAGACTTGGAGCCAAAGATCGATGCCATGATGAGGGACTTTCTAGAGTAAGTCCTTGAAATGAGTCCATGCTTCAGATAAAGATTCTCCATGATGTTGTTGGAACATTATGATATCGTTGTGGAGTTTTGTGGTCCTTCCCGGTGGAAAGAATTGAGCAAGGAAATGAGTAGTAAGATCCTCCCATGTGGTGATGGATCCTGCTGGAAGACGTTCAAGCCAATTGCTAGCTTGATCGCGAAGGGAAAATTAAAATAAACGCAAGCGTTTTCTTTCCCTATTTGCACCGTCAAAGTCAAGTGAGTCCACAATTTTTTATGAAATCCTTGAGGTGTTGGTTTGGATCCTCAGACCGATGTCCATGGAATGAGCATCCGTTTTGCACCAACCGGATGGTGTCGGATCGAAGAGGTACCACATTGTTCCCTACGGGGAGCTCAATGGTATTCATGTAGCCCTCATGGCTAAGTTTACAATAATCTCTAATAGTACGGATAGGATTCTCATCTCCCATAGAGGTAGACGAGAATGGATTACGAAACAATTAACACAAATAAAAGATAGACTACGAGAAATCTAATATAACGGGAAAGGATTCAAGTGAGTAAAACTAAGTTAAACTATGATTGAAACCTAACTATTCCCTGGCAACGGCGCCAAACATTTGTTGCGGAGGGTCATAAAGGACTTCAGCAAGAAGTTTTACAACTCCATAGGCAATGTACCTAATTGTTGTAGTGTAGTATAGGCAAGACTCGGGGGTTGTTATCGTTCTCTAGGAGAATAGGTTGGGAAGGCTTGATCACAGTCTAACATAATTCTAGGGGCTGTGAGAAGATTCTTTTTGTATTTTTATATTTATAAGAAAGCAAGTAAATTTATGGTTTGCGAGGTTGGTTTGTTTAACTAATAACTAAATTAATTAATATCTAAACTACTGGTGATAACTTTATGATAAACAAATGTATTTACCTAATCATGCACTACTCCTCAGATTGCTTCTCCTAGATCCGTTGCTTTGTCACACTTGTGATGATCTGTGTAAGTATATACTAGGTCATGAACGGATTACACGGACCCTCCGTCTATTTAATATTATGTTAAGGAAACGCACAAGTAAAGTAGTATGAAGACTATTACAAGGCCCCTAAGAGTATATTAAATGCATGTGAAATAACTTAAGAGGGATCAACCATATTATGGGTAAGGTAGTATGAAGACTGTTACTGATGGTATCCTTTCTACACTACTCGCGTTTCCCTAGACATATCAATAGCGATACAGACAAAAGCTGGTTTTCTAAAGCCTAACGCGCACATTCATCAACAAGAAGCAACATCAAAAGGATCTACAACCTAAGTTTCATGCAATCATAGATAAATAAAAAGGAGGGTTTAGCCTCGCTTGTTATAAAGAAAGCAAGAAGATAAATCAATCAAACAACACATAGACATATTGAATAATTAATGATAAATAACCTTACTTGATTAAAACATAGATTCAAGGTAGTACAATAAGGTTTTGAGGCCCTAAAAATGACCTATAAAGCTGCTAGAATGACTAGGGTTTGTCTCCCTAGGTTTATACAAAGTTACACCCTCAAAACCCTAAAAACTGATTTATATTTATGGAGATATCGATGCGACGGCGTCGCTTAGGAATCCTAACGCCGTCGCCACGTAGATGATTCTAGATCCTCTTTAAGTCGACCACGTCTTGGCGCCATCGCGAAATTCCTGTCGCCATTACTAGATACATCATGACGGCATCACTTTATGCTTGTGACACCGTCTCCAGCCACTATATGCATAAATCTTCAAGAGATTTGGTGTAGGTCCGTAATCTAGTCCGTTTCTTCTCTAAATGAGCCCAAGTCACGTGTATTTCCTCCAAAAGTCATCCAAGTGCTAAAAACCTAAAAACAAAGGATTAAGCATGTAATCTGGGCATATTTGCATGATTTACGAGGTTAAATGACCCTAAAATATTGTATAAAATGACACCTCATCAATTGTTCTCACGCCGAATTTGATATTTGAAAAAAAAGTACTACCGAATTTGTATAAAAAGTACACAGGATTTGGAATTTACGGCAACATAGTACTTCCGAATTTGTTTTTGTTTAAGATAGTACAATCGAAAAACAGTTCATATACCGAATTTGGAAAAGCATAACATAAAAAGAGCCTAACACAGTTGGTTTGAGTGGTTTTGTTCCGTTATGATTCTATAGTTCATATGTTCGATTCTCGCAAGTGACATTTTTCATGTTATTTTTTTATCTACTTTGTAAGGGTATGCTATTCCGATATCGTCTTATATTGAATTTGAAAGTCATTAATCAAAAGTGAGTCTAGCTCACTTGGTTGAGACTTTGGTGTGTTGCTAAGAGATTTCGAGTTCGATTCTTATCAAAGGCGTGGTGTTTTTTTATTAATTTTTCCTTTATCAAAATTGTAGTACTTTCACTTAATTTATGTAAGGTTGATCGAATTTTGTAATTGTAGTACTTTCACTTAATTTATGTAAGGTTGATCGAATTTTGTAATAGGCAAGACTTGTCTGAGAAGTTTCGTCCGAGATACAATATCAAACTTTACCTTGTCTGAGATCCTTTTGTCCGAGAAAACACACAATCTGATATCGAGCAACACTTGTCGAAATTGACAAATTCGGAAGAAATCAAGATTTGTTCTCCGAATTTGTTACCGAATTTGTTATCGGATTTGCTTAATCAAATTTGTTAATCGAACTTGTAACATCAAAACAAAACCACAACACAACTTTATCATCTTAAGATCCAAAATCATTTTCACTTCATAATTCAACAATCATT
>BQNB010152233.1:2809-15799 GCA_026074375.1 Tanacetum coccineum | reverse complement strand
AGTTTGGAAGCTATTTGATTCATGTGGAGTACACTTTGTGAGGTTTTCAAATATGCATATCTTTATGTTGGTAGAGAAAAGATACCCCCTTACAAAAGCTACAATTAAAGAAATGCTGGATAAGAAGCTTCAAGCAGACCATTGGAATGAAATGTGCTATCAACTTCTTAAGCTCATGACTAAACAACTCAAGAATTAATGAAGTGTTTGGAAGCATCCTCTTGGTGATTAAAGAAGCTTTGAATGAAACTTGATGATTTTGAAGATAAATATCAAGTTTAGGGGAGGATTGTTGGGATTAAAAGCTTCTTGATGCTGTTTGGAAGTTAAGACTGCTCAGGTGTTGATGTGTCATTGTATAGGTGTTATTTATGATTATCATGTTTTACATTTATATTTAGCCGACTAACCTAAAGACAACACTTTAATGGGCAGAGTACCCGGTCAAGATGTAGCTTTGCGGTAAGTAGGGTGTCGAACACTAAGAGTGAGAGTTAACCTATTATTCTATCAGTATTTTATTCTATCTAGATTAGTCTAATTACTGGTTAAACCTATGCTATACATATTTACTAAAGGTAAAAGGGGGGTTTTCAGCCTGAGAGACTGGCACAGGTTTATGGTGACAAATATCAATTCTAAGCACAATACATACTAAAGCAAATAAACACAAGACAAAGGAGCGGTACGAGCCAAATAATAGTAAAAATTTATATAAACATGTATGAATCTGATTTAAATTGTTGGTTTGTTTTAATTAGTGCAATGGCTGCTTATCTCGAGGTGGCATATCATTCTTAAGACTTAGGCGGTACTTCTTCCTAAGACCTAGACACAAACAATCCTGTCACGATTAACGCATCCGCTTAAAGCATCCTATAGTTTAATTATAATCTACCATAGGGAATTAAGCAGTGGTGATCCTGTTAATACCATAGCCCATCGGGACTTTACCCACTTATTGCTTGATGTTGTTTTATACACCGGTAGTCCGATACCTAAATCAATACAATTAATAAAATGAAAAATACTGGCTGAACAATTTAACGGCGTCACCTGCCTGTCAAACTAAGCTCATTATCAAAGAGGAATGATAAAGGTTTACATTTGTGATCATATTGGTCTGGGCATATAGAAAATTAACATGATGAGGCCATCCAGCATCTAGGTTCTGTTAGGTCTCCCTAGACCCAGTTGAATGATAGGTGCATGTACATGCGCATAAACAAGTATAAGGCGATTAAAATAATAAACAAAACGATTAATTAAGCAAAGCCAGATTAAAAACAAACCAACCATTTAATCTTCCTTAACATGGCTAAATACCACGGGGTATTAAACTACAAGTCATTTGGTATTATAACTAAACGTGATCAAACAACTAAAAATTAAATGATTAAGAAAGTAGAATATACATGATGTCTTTCTATGAAATTTGAGTAGTGCCCGACTTTGTTGCTCTTCTTGGCTTGAGAAAATTCGACTTTAGGTTGAATACCTATACAAGAGAATTGTGATTATTGCCACTAAAAATCGTTTTGGGTCTTGTATTTAAAGTATCTGAAATACGCCTGGATACGTCATATGGGGATAAGTGGATACGGCGTATAGAGGTTAATTTCCTTGGAGTCTGCGATAAGATCAAATCAATTAAGATAATTATCATCAATACTATTAAATGCATATCTGGACTGCATGATCAGCTGTGCATACAGCGTTATTGGTTGTAGTGGATACGCCGGATCAAGAATTGATCATACGCGTATCTTGTGTGAGCTGGTCGTGATTGTCGCGTATTGCTTCATTGTTGATACGGCGTATAGTGCAAGAAAATAGTATTCTTCATATGTCTTGTTTAAAGTCTTAGAATGCGCTTGTTTGCTTTTTCTTCACAAGTGACTCCATAATTACATGCAATAATAATCTTTAAGGCAATTAAGTACCATTATCTTGCAATAATCTTATATAAAAGTGGTAAAATACGTAGGATAAATAATAGATAATGTAGGACGTTATTTTCTTGATATCAAATTCCTCCCACTTGAATCCTACTTGTACTCAAGTAGACTTTAGAAAGATTTTGAAAATGTATCCCAACCGAGGTTAAAGATTTTTCCGTTAAGCATTTCTTTCATGTTCGGATCACATGTACAAAACCAAGCTCCTCGCGAAATATGGAAATGAAATCACTCAGATCACTCAACTAATCTAGGGTGTATCCTTTTAGTGGTACGCTCATTTGCTTAGTCGTGATTAGCTGCGTATCATAGGCTTGGCAAGGATACACATCTCCACCTCTAAAGCTAAGGAGTAACAAGTCAAAAGGTAAATTGGGTATTTATTAGAAGGCTCGAGTTTTTAATCATTCTTAAGATGAAGAATGATATAGGGTGTGGAGCTTCTGACTTTCACCAGAGGTCGTCGTCAAACAAGGCAGCTGAGACATGAATACATGGCCGTATCGACGGAATAGACATCCATGCTCGTACACATCCTCATTCGAGTAGATCCTAAGGTTAGTTATCAGGAAAGGGATGTAAAATTGTTGTTAAATAAAATAAAAAAACAAATAGATTAAAGCCAACAAATAAGGTGCGGTTGCTAGTAAATTTCCTCGACCGTTCCATGACAAAGACTCGAACTTATAAACAAACGTCTCGATCATAGATGACAATGACAAATTAAGTTGGCGTTCCCATAACGGTCAACTTCCCTTACATCCTGAACTTTACATACTTTTATAAAATAAGTGGTAATATCGGCCACTTTGTACAATACTTTACATCGTTGATTTTTGTGCGTATCAACGAATAATCGATCCTTTCAAATAATATCATCGGTGTAAGCTCTATGAACTGACTATCTTTTTCATCATTCATATATTTTTTTCAATAATACATCATAAATCTCGGTGTAATTTCACCGACTTCATAATCATCATTTGACCTGCTAATTTTCTCTTGAACTTTTCTTCTTTCGGACATAATACATAATTGTGAAAGTAGCAAAAACACACGAGCTACAAACAGTCCCATTGCATTGTGCAATTTTCCCGACCATTACATGGATAGAGAAATTTTCACTTTGACACAGGAACTACAAAACTTTACACGGAATGCGAATAACTACTTTGATCAAATAGGCTTTAATCTACACGGTAGGATAAGGTGTAAAGGTGAAACGAAACAATTTTTTATTGGTGTAGGAAAAAGAAAGGAGTGGCTCAGCAGATTGTTCTAGGGGTATCTTTACTCTAAAAATGAAAGTAAGCAAAAGGGTTACACAGGGGTTAACTAACCAGTGTAGTTAGTTAATATTACGACATGTAGGCTTTTTGGTTTAATCCTAGAAATTTACCAGTCAAGCATGTTACTCCATCTAAATCCATAGTACTCATCATTGAGGTCTCGAGTGATATACCAGGCTAAGTTCTAAAGTCCACTACATCACCGGCACACTCATATTTTTGTGGAATTTTAGTAAGCAATTGGAAACGGATTCTCACAAATAGACATTAAGGGTTATAGTGTGCTAGGTAATGTAACTAGTGATTTTTCATAAAAAGTTATGCTACTTTTTTTAATTTGATCCATTTTTAGGCATGTTAGCATTTTATTTGTGAAAATGAGGACAAGTGTGTTCTAATTCTCCATCCACCCACTTAAATTATACAACGTCCTCGTTGTATAGACAAACAGTTAAATAATATGGGAAAAGAATTAGAACGAGAAAACTTCCCTGATAGTTTGCTCTGGATGGTTTTCCATTTTGAGTGTTTGAGCAAGAAGAGTGTTGACAAGGGCTTTAGAATGCCTAAGAGAGGTCTAACAGATGGTATTTTCAAAACTATACATTAAGTCGGTTTCGTTTACAGCATGGGGGGGTGGGGGATCTGACTGAAAAGTTAGAAGACAATTCGTGCAATTCGTGATTCGGCTAATCCTACATAGAAGCAAACAAGTTAAACACACAACTGTAACAGGTTACAATACGCCGTATCCCTACCCTAGGTTACGCGTATGTAACCTGTGAAAACAATAAAATACTGAAATTAAAAACTAATAATTGTCCAAACATGCATACTGTTAGCCTCAAAATATTAAGTCGAACAAGGAAACTCGGTCTTTATTTATTAGTCGTTGTAATTGGCTAGAAAGGGAGTCGGGCTCGTGATTTAATCTAATATTGTATTCGTTGCGGGCTAAAGCCCAAAACCCGAGCCGACCCAACAAAACCCCCCACCCACATCCCCCCATACACCTAGGCGTCAAACCCTAGGGTAGTACGAAACTATAATACCCCTCTCCATCCCCATGGGGAGGGTGTTGGTCTATTTGTATTTTTTCAGCAAGAATCAACCATCTTTTTCCTCTTCTACTTTTCTCTACTTTAGTTTCTCTCTCTAAAATCTTTACTTTCTTCTACTCTTTATCTTATGGTTCTTATCCATTGATTCATACCTAGTGGTATGGTGAAGTGAAATATTATAATTAGGTAACGACAAACCATGACGGATTCGTTGATCCTGTCATCACAGACAAAGTTTTTTTTTTTTTCTTCCGTCTAAGAAAGTCTATATGGATCTGAAACAAGCTCAGAGAGTCTGGTATGATAAAAATCTCAAAATTATGATTTCTAAAGGTTTAATAATGGTATCATTGGACACGACCCTATTCACGATAAAAATACGGGGATGACATTTACTGGTGCAAATATTACGTTGCTGACATTTTATTTTTGGTTCACAAAACTAAAATTTTCAAAACGATTTGAAAAATTAATGCACGGTAGATATGAGATGTCCTTAATGGGGAAATGAAATTCTTTCTAGGATTCAGATCCACCTAATCCCCACGCGGTATTTTTATCAATCATGCCAAAATATACTTTGAGATTCTAAAAAAAATGGTATGGAAAAAAAGACAAAGCATTGGACACCAATGGCTACGAAACTTAAATTAGATGCAAACTTAAGTGGTGAACCCGTTAGACACAAACTGACTACCGTAGCAAAATATCGGGTTTACTCAGGTATTGACATCTAGTAGACCAGGACATAGTTGCAAGTTGTATGTAGTGTGCAAGTATATCAAGCAAGGACCGACTGAAAAAACACCTCATAGAGGTTAAAAGGATCTTTCGATACTTAAGAGGTACCATTCACATGGGACTCTGGTATCGATGGGTTTGGCTTTGAAATAAGCATGGTTTTTCAGATGCCGACCATGCGGATGCATTGATACTCGCAAAAGACCACTTCTGAGGAATTAAGTTCCTAGGATGATAAGTAGTCAGCTGGATGTCAAGAAAGCAGGATTGTACTGCAATGTCATCGCAGAGCTGAGTAAGTGGCGTTATCTGCTAGTTGTGCTCAGTAATATGGACTCGAGGACACAAACTTAAGGATTATTGCTTCAACTACAACAAAATACGTTGTATTGCGACTCTCAGTCAGCATAGCAATTACTCGTGCAACCCGTGAACACTCCCGTCCAAGCAAATACATACTCGCGGTGTCATTTCATCAAAGAACCAGGTTGAAACGGTATAATGAATTTGTACTCTTGTTCAGAACTGAATTCACCAATTGGCTGACATGTTTCTAAAGACCTTCCCAAAGAAAGGTTTCAGTATCTCGTTAGACGAATGTCATGAGATGTTTGACTCCGGCAGAACTGGAGGTTTCTGACATAAAGAATCTGCTTTGATTCCTAATCAAAATCAACATGTACATATTAAAAAAAAAAGAAAAATATAAAATTATAAAATTTCAAAAAGAAAATACAATAAAAAAATTAGAAAATGTTTCAAAAATATTCTTCTCGGCATGTCTATATGGTATCGATAACATTTAAGTACTAGAAATGTTGATTAATATCGACAGGGCGTGTTAATGAAGTTCGCAGAACAGGTGTTTCTTAATGCTTTCAAATACATGTCATTTTATTGTTTTTTGATGGTCTTATGTGCTAATATTCAGTACGTAAACGGAATATTCAATTAAAGGAAAGTCTATCTATTAAATATTACGTATATCCTAACAACAGAGAAATTAAACTTTCTCGGTCTTGAGCTGTTCTTACAAGACATTCAATAGTATGAGCTTCAAGAAAGGATAGTGTAGCATAAGTGCGTTACCCTTTGACATTGAAGAGAAGTCGTCTTACATGATGTTTTCAAAAAGTTGAACAAAATTTTTTCAGAATTTTCACTGACGATTATAATATTTCAAAAGTGTGTGTTCAACACTACCATACTTTCAAGAGGGGAGTTTTTCAAAACATTGTTTAATGAGTTTGGATTCCTCATATGCACGCACATTTTTGGTATTCATAACTATTCCCAAAAAGTCTCTTAATAACAACAAGATAATAAGGACAATTCAATAGAATAATAGTTATAAGATGACTAAGAGTTCAACCTCATTTTCTTATCGATTTTACAACTTGGTATCATTTTTTTTAGTGTCAATACATATGTAAATTGAGGGGTGCAAGAGGAAAAAGTTCCAATATTCATGCTAGCTTCAACATTTTTCCCCATGGCATTTCAAGTCATTATAATTTTAATCACCTGTATTTCAGAAACTAAGTGACTTAGAATTATAAAATAAGGTGAAATGTATATTAAAATGTGATCTAAAAGTCTCAAAGTGGCTATTCGGAAAGGTTTTTTGGTTTCCATATTTTAACCCAATAACATCTTAATTCCGACGATTCTGAAGTCATAGGTGGTAAGGTTAGGTATTTGTTCTATGATCCAACCAGAACCGGAGGGATTACCCATGACTCTTCATTGTTTGAAATGAGGTCCGGGGTATGGATTGGAGTTAAATGTGTATAAGAGAAGAATGCCCAACATAAGATTCGAGATAAACACTGGAATAATCTACAACAAGGTGTTAATAATGACGGTCTTGGTAAGCAGTGAAGAGGTTAAAGAATTAAAAAGAAAGTATGGTAAATGGTGAAAAGAATGAAGCTGCTCTTGTGAGTTTAATACACTTGTAAAAAAAATAAAAGAAAAAAATAAAAAATATTACTTTTATATAATATAATTCCAAAGAGCAATTAAGAAAATTACCAAGTTACCCTTGATAAAATTCACTCTTAAAAATATATATAATATGATATATAATACGTATATTAAACCGGGTAAGAATGATCACCCGGGTCGTTTCCCCAACGACTTGTGCAATTGAAACCACGTTTAAGCTCGGATTATGATTTGAATGAAAGCAAGGATATTTTGATGATCTATAACTACCAAATAAAAGCAACAAGTAAAAATGAACAATTAAAAACGAGAAGCAAATAAAACGCGACAAATAAGCAAGTAAATCAAAATTAACTCCTAAAAATGCAAACTAAATTTTTAAACTTAAATTAGGACTAAAGAAAATTTTAAGAAAAAGAAAATTATTTTTTTTTGATTATTTTTGAATTTTTTTATGAAAAAAAAACTATTTAAATCTAATTAAATCTAAAGAAAATAAAATAGATAAGTTAATTGATATTATATTTTTCTAGATAAAACAAAGGAAAGAAAATTTAGAAAGAATCACTTATTTTTGGCTTTTTAGATTTTAAGTTATGAATTTTTCAAGATTTATTATAATTAAAAGCTTAAAAATACTTAAAAACAAACTAATTAAAAATATAAACACTAGAAAATTTATAAAAATTAAACTAGAAAAGAAAAAGTGCAGAAATTTATTAAAAAATAAAAGCCTATTTTATGACTTTTTTATTAAACTTTAATTTAATATATTAATAAATAAAACCGTAGTTATTGTATTAAATTGAAAATTTAAACTAACTAAACTAACAAAGGAAACTATACGAGCAAGTCATTAAAGGACTAACAGTGCAAAAAAGGGACTAACGGTGAAAAACAAATATAACTTAAAAGTTACACCCTTTACACCATGAGGCCAGATACCCCGACTTCTAACGAAGTCAATTTAGCCAAAAATAAGTTCAATTTCGAACTGACTTATTATGAAAAACTTATAAATGAAAAGTGTCAGTTTTAAAGTTGTAGTGAAGCATCTTTACATAAAAGTAATTTGTTCTGAAACCAATAATAAGATCAAAGAGCTTATCATACAACTGTGTACAGTAAGTAACGGTTTGCCTTTGGTTTTTCTAATAAGCTTGTAAAAAGCTCAATTTAAGCTCAATTTAAAAGAGCAAAAGAAGATATAAGGAGCTTATGATGTGCTTATGCTAATTAAGAAAACAGATTTGAGCTGGAAACACAATAAGACAATTAAAAATGATGATTAAAGCAGTAAACTCAGGAAACAAATCAAAAAGTCTAAAAAATAATGTAAGCTCAGATGCTCATTAAGCAATCATGAGTCTCTCAGCTTTTGATTAACCTTACTTTCCTTTTAATATCTAAGTAACCATCATAAAAACCTAAGCTAAAGTCTAGAAAACTTAAATCTTAAAATCTAGATTCTTAAACCCTACTGTTTTTGGCTTTTTTTTTGATTTTTAGGTGACTTTTATACTTAAATGTACTTAAGATTATTTGCTTGGAAATGAAATCGCTAAAACCTAATTGGTATTAAGCTATATCTCATCTAATTCTATTTAACATATTAGTCCTAAGTCCTACAATGCCTAGTTATTATGATGCTTAAAGTCAGCAATGGTAACCTGAGTTTCCACCGCTGATGTAAATTGGAAATGCACCAAAATCAAAATGCAAGCAACCTAGAGTGGAATAAACTGCATACATACTCTATTTGAGTAAGTATAAACTTAACACAAACACAAAACACATTCTAAGATTCTTGATCAAATTAAGCACGCATTCTAAGGCAATATTTTGCCCTGGTGCTGAATAACAACCAATAAGCCATAAAATGGATATGAGCACAAAACTAAACCTCATAAAGTTGTTAAAACTTGTTTTTAATGGATAAGCTCAAATGAACCAAGAGAATTCCCCTTGTTACATTGACTTTTTTGGGGTCAAACTTTGCTAATCAAACACCCCTTTAGATTTGATAGATTTTGTTAGCTATTGATTTCTGAAAACTATGTTAATCCTTAACAACACAGATTACTAACTAGCTTATAACCAACTTAATTAACATGATCTAACAATGATTAAGCAAAATTCTGGGATATACATCTAATTTAACTAATAAATTTTTGGATTTTTTTATGATTTAATGACAGAACTAAAAATCTATGATTAATAAACTAATAAAGCTTATAAACAAGTGTGAAACAATATTATTTTAAGCACCAATAAGAGAATTAAAAAGCACAATTAAGCAGATAAAATAAGCAAATAAGCAGTTTTTCTATTTAAGCAATTTTTGTATAGAAAATTAAAGGGGAAACAAAGGAAACTTACTAAAAACTCTTATGTAAACAAGAGGACCCCAATGAAGGGCAGCTACAAGCGTCTCCTAGCTTTATAAATAAAGCTAGGAGTAAAATCCTTCTTGGTTTTCCATTACAACCAACTTCCTTAAGCTTTTCACTCTTTTGCAAAGGTAAGGTATAGATTTTTAAGCTGATTTTTAAGGTTTTAAGTAGATGATTAACTAATTTAAGCTCTATTTCAACTTAGAGATTGAAAGAGCTGAACAAGAGCTATTGGAAGCTTTTGAGACAGTAACAAGCATTTAGGATAAAATAAGAGCTTATGAGTAAACTTTAAAGAGTTTGCGATAAATAAAAACTAAATTTCATTAATAAAAACTGAATTACATTACTTTTAAAAGGAAAATTACAATGATTGAAAATTAAGAATTACAATAAGGCACAAAATTTTAAAGCTACTCTAGGACTAAAAATTAGAAAGATAAGATATTCCCCGTGTGTGTGTGTAGGAGTGGCTATTTATAAGCCTAGTGTGGAAGTTCTAGGCCTGAAATCTGTTTGACGCGCCCATCATTTCTCATCCATTGATCATCCTTCAATGATTGAATCCCTCTTTTCCACCATTGGATCACTTATGAGTTCACACGGATTGCTAGCGTGGCAATCCGTTTGAGACTCATATGTGCTTCTTTACTGAGTGTAATTAGTGCAAATCCCACATTCCATGTGCTTTTCCTTCATCTGACGTGGCCATTTAACTTGAGTGATCAATAAGGAGCTCTTGATTGAACATTTGACCTTGCGCCATTTCATTGTAGATTCTTGATTGTTTCTCTTCTTTTAGCCCCTTCAATTTGATAAAGCCCTTTGTTTTAACCGTGTGGTGAATTGTGGAAGATGATGGATAGTACCCTGTGTTTTGGCGCCTATATTCTTACTGAATGGGGTAAAACCGTTTTAAGCTTTGATGAAATTGCAATAATGGTCCCTCTCTTTGGTTATTCACAAATCAAGTGTAAAATGACTTTGGAAATTGGCAAAAAGGGTCCTTTTGGTTTTACAAAAGGGAAGATGGGCCAAGTAATGGGCTTTTTGGTTGGGCTTTTGGATCCGGATAAGGAATTTAAGGGTTTAAGGCCTAATTTGGTATAAGGGGTCAATTGTGTAATTTTTTGATATCTTGAAGGGCAATTTTTAGAATATTTTGGGTTTTGTCTTTTTGTGGTTGACTTTGGTTGACCACTGTTTTGATCTCTTTCCTTGACTGAGGGTTTTGATTTTCTTGGCTTTGCTTTACGGCTTTTTATGCACATCTTCGTTTCTGTGTCGTGCTTGCCCGTTTTTGAATGCTTTTCTTGTGATTTTTGTCTTATCATAACCTGCAACACACAAAACACAAATAAAGCCAATATTTTTGCCATTTTTGGTTTGTTTGGGTTTAATTGGGCTATTTTTGGTATAAACGAATATGTGTATTTTGTACCATATCAAAGCCCTCCACACAACCTTAGGCAGTAAATGGGTCAATACATATGCTGTAAGAATCACAATGTTGACTTGCTGGGACATTGAATACGTCATCATGGACTCAGTGATGCAATGCACAACCCTTCCAGCCATTCAGGTTTCTTTCAAAAGAAACTGTCTCATTGTCACGGAGATACAACGTACTTATATTGACTTTCTCACTCCGAGTTAGTAAAATTGAATAGGTGGTTCTGCATCAACCTCGATTACTAAAAACCAAAAATGCTTATTTCGAGTCTAGAAGCCGAGAGATCCATCAAATATTATCTCATTAGGACAATTCTCATGACAAACACCATGTTGAACTATCATTAAGTTCACAAGTGTTAACAAGAGTCCTACGCATTATCCTTGTGATTCTGCCAGAACATTCAGAGTGATACTCTTTAGTATTCACAATGATGAATGTAAGTCCTGCTTTAGCCAACATCAAACAAGCTCTTGGTAGGTGACTTGCGAGTTTCTATATGAATCAAGCTTGTGTCAACTGGAAAAAAACGATGGTGCAATTCAATATGAATCAAACTTGTTCTAGTAAATGAATTGTAGACAAATCATAAAGATTAGTAAATATCTGGATTCACTTTATCTACACGTGTTGTCTGCTTTGTGACGTTTTCGGTAAATGAGAACAAGCAAGCATGGTAAATCTATACATATGTGTTACGAAGATCCTACGTCTTGAGCTGGAAACCTGTCAAGGAGATCTTAGAATCTACATCTGATCACAGGTACAGTATTTATGTACTGTTTAAACGGTCCTACTGAACCAGAGGTTATTAACAAACCGGTCGAATGACAAAGCCATATTCGTCCACCCGCTTTATTGCTAACTGTTTTATTTCAGGATACATAAAGATAGAGATGGTGATGCCTCATTCCAACTGAAGTCGAATTCTTACCACATGGTATTGCTACTTCTACAAAGTCTTTTATATAAGCATCAAGATTCAAGAATCATGAAAGCTCAAGAATTAAAAGACAAGACTTCGCAAACTCTGATATTACGATAATCTCAGAAATCATGCTTCGGTGTGTATTATTTAGAAAGTTTCAAGTGATGCAAAGTATGTGCATGTTGGTCAAGACACAAGATAGCAGGTGGGCAAAGACGTTATTCGGTAAAACAAGGATAATGGATTTAAAGATCTTGGAACAAAAGACAACGTCGAAAGGACAGAATGATAAAGGCTCAGATCAAATATCACAAAGCATGAAGGAAACAATCCTACCAAAGACAAGATAAAAGAATCAAAACAAAGACTCAAGACTAAAACGACAAGCAATCTCAATAAGTCACAAGGAAGTAAGATTCAAAGACATCGCTTCGGGGGATGGATTGTTACCTCAAAATATATATGTCGAAACATCCGAAAATCGATCTTTATTTATTAGTCGTATGTTTTTGGCTAGAAAGGGGAGTCGGGCTCGTGATTTTAATCTAAATTGTATAAGTTACGGGCTTAAAGCCCAAAACCCGAGCGGACCACATCAACCATACACCTAGGGTCCCCCTAGGGTAGTAAGAAATCTATAAACACCCCTCTCATAATCCATGGAGAGAAGTGTTGGTCTAATTTGGATTTTGTTTTTTCCACAAGGTAATCAACCATCTTTTTCCTCTTTACTTTCTCTCTTCTTAGTTTTCTCTCTCTAAAATTATTTCATTCTTCTATCTCTTTTCTTATGGTTTCTTATCATTGATTCATATCTATTTGTATGGAAGTGAAATGATATAATTAGGTACCGACACATACGCCGTATCTAGAGGGGTTCGATACGCCGTATGTATGTCTAAGCAGACAGACTCAATATAAAATTAAAATTCAAACAATTTAAATGCGATAAACAATTAAAAACATAACCGGATTGTCTCTCGGGGAGCACTTTTGTTTTAGCCAGTCTTTAAGTTCGACCTTTTCCTTACTTACGGCTCATTCATCCATAAAGACCCTCTTGATTATGCTAGAGGCAGGCTTAATGCTTTTAAAAACCAGTCTTTCTTCCCCGACCCTTAAAGTAACTTTTCTTTTATAGACGTCGATCTTGACATGGGCAATGGACAGGAATGGTCGCCTGAAGATCAAAGAAACATTGTTATTGTTGGAAACACAAA
>BQNB010152231.1:1998-15067 GCA_026074375.1 Tanacetum coccineum | reverse complement strand
AATTGCGAGGGGGAGGGGGGGTATTAAAGTACATATTGTATAGTTAGTGTAATCGGCCCATTGGCCCAAGCCCATAATCTAGAATCTTCCTTTGTACCCTATATATAGTTGGCTATTATATCAATGAGAATCAAGCAATCAGTCATAATCTTTTCATAATCTTTTAACAATTTGCCAACAATCACCTTTAGCTTATAAACGAGAGAAAGCCTACCAAAAAAAACGTGAAAGTAAAAATGTGTATGTTTTTGTGACAAGTAGTAATACAAGTAATATTGAGGTTTCTTCAACACTGTACATGTATAATTTAACGACTCTCATAATTAGAGGTTGCTACAGTTGTGGTTTTGATCAAGCCTTCAAGAAGGAAATGTAGCTGATTCAGAAGGTCTTACCAGACATGAAGCCATTAGTCATATTAGTCTTTTGATATATCTATACTGGATATTATTAAGGCTGCTATGGTGTAATGGAAATGTAGTGTCTGTGGGTGAAAGGTGAAGAATGAAGGTTCTGTTCTTAGTATAGAGTCTAGTTAAATGGCTTGAATTTGTTAATAGGATCTTAAGTTTGTTTTTGATCCTATTCTCCCTTGTAATTCTTATTAAGTTTCTGTGGTAATATATCTTCACCTTTGCAAAAAAAAATGACCCTCACTATTGTTTGAGTTTGTGTTGTCTAATTATACTGACTATTATCAATTCTGATTGTTTCAGTTAAGTGATTCTGATTATTTAGGGTCATATAATCTTAATATGAATAAGCATTAGATGAAGTTTGAAAGAAAACTTTATCTAAGTACCTCCATATTGGCGGCTGCTATAAGCAACTTATTTGTATTTTGATACTCATGATGGCTTATTGTAATTTGATAATTTATATCAAAGGGAGTCAAAGTTGCAAGTTTTCTTAAAGATTGAAGTAAGCTATTTTAATAATATACACAATCATAGTTATAAGTATCTCCATTTTAGAATAACAAACACGCAGATTAAGAGGTGCGAACATCAAGATATCTTTTTTATGACTTCCATTCCACTTATTGATCCTGGCCCATAAAAGTAACCGACTAGGGCCCTATTGATGAATGAAAGAAAGGCTTTATGAGCCTTGTAAGCCCACACCTATGTAGAGTGGATCGTTCAACCATTTTTAACCTATTGGTCCTAGTATCATAGGAGACCGAACGGCCGCCCCCTAATTACTAGACCCACCTGCTATAATAATTCCATAAACACCTAGCGAAGATATATACAGAACCAAACTCCCATGTGGCACTAATAACCAAACACCCCTATACAACAAGGAAATAACAAATAGAAGATGCTAAATGGTTCTCACAAGTCAACGCAGTTATGCTAAAGACTTCTAAACGAATAAAGTGTAAAATTGGATGTATTAAGTAATGGGTGAAAATGGGTGCCTTTTGCTACGTGACTTCAAATTTTTATCATATATATGTTGACTTATTGTGCAGCCTTTCCTAGAGAGCCAGTTTAAGCGTGCCAAACATCGCATGTACAACCCTTTTAAATCCCTTGAGAGGTTGGCCTACAGTTGTAATCATTAAATGGATACTAAATTTACATCTAGCAAATGAGATAGGTGCTAACACAACCAGTTGAATGTAGGTACGTTTTGTATGGTGACATATCTGCAAAAGCACGTGATATGCTTTCCTAACCTGGGGTAGTACACTTATATCAAGAACCATATACATCAACATTTTCTAATCACTATCTGACTTGAAAAATGCCTCATTAGTTTTATAGTAAGTTTGTATGTTTTCTGATCCCATCCATAGGTGTTCAGACCACAAACGTTTCTCTAACTATTCTAGAAATGGCATGTTGTATTTGATTTGTTGGGCTTGAACCACGGCTTGACAAAGCTCAGGTAGTTTGTATGAGTATGTGGAAAGAATTTTTTGATATTATATGCGTTTGAAGAAGGGTACCTCAAGCAGGTAAGTGCTGCTACTTATTTTCACAATGTATCTTCTGTTATTTTTGCATTTTTTGTATGAAAATTTTAGTCCCAGTACATTTCAAGGTGTGTGTGAATTTGCACCTGCGTACGCGTGATTTTATTATGCGGGTGTTTTTATAATGCTTATAGACCATGTTATACGTATCTGATTGCCACACATCTTAGAAAGTTTTGGGTCACTTCTTTAGAATATTTGAGAATCAAATGACTATGCATTTATAGGGGATGTTTGGCTTACCTTACTCAAAAATCTAATGGTTTGTTTTTAGAGAATTGACCATCTTTTCCTTATACCTAATGACAAGTTATGTTAAGATCTCATTTATTTTTAGAGAGAAATAACCATATTTGGAATATATTTACATCAACATTCAAGTTATGTTAAGATCTCCTTTATTATTTACAGATCATTCCAGCAAAGGACGGTAACCCTCTAAGGATTGAGTTCATTGATGCCAAGACAAAGGAACCAAAAGATACATTAGAGGTGGATATCACCATGCTCATATCAAGTGAAGATTCTATGTTGTGGTAGAGATGGTAAATACATAAATTCATCGACAAACATTGTGTATAACGAAACTTGATTTTGCATTTGAACTAAAAGCATATACTTTGTAATGACATATACTTTATTAGGTTTTATTTCCTCATATCGGATTACCATTCATTTGTTTTTATTCTTTATTCATGTAACACCCCCAAAAATATACAACGCAGCGGAATACCACATGGGGTGCTACTTCATAATACACAGCGCTAGATACAAGAGAACGACCTCTAAAAAGTGTCGTTTGTAAAACAATCTCGTTGATTTTCTGAAATCAAAATAATAGTTGTCCCATAATTGCATCACCATGAAAAACTTGAATGTAAAGACTCCAATGCACATCAAATAATCCAAGCATCTAATTCACCTGAGAAAAACATGCTTAAAAGTGTCAACATTAAAGTTGGTGAGTTCATAGATTAGTTTAAATATGAATGTAAGTTTCAAATGAATGTATTTGTCCACTGTATCATCACAGTACCATGTAAAAATCCCAAAGATTTATAAAGAATGCACGACACATTTTATGTCACCAAAAGTACCAATCTTATCCCAAAGATTTATAAAGAATGCATGACCAATTTAATGTCACCTAAATGTTTCAAGTATGTATTGCCACTTTATTCAAGGCATAGTAAATATTCGTGTGAGTATAAAATAATGATTACGATTACTCTAAGTTCATGAAACTGCGACGTAGACTTGTATGTATGCCACTTTATTCAAGGCACCGTAAGAATGTACCCATCGTAGGTGTTCCCTCCAAGAACACCCGGGCAGTAATGATTGTTGGCCCCGCAGGCGCCAATCAAATCGTAATCCGACATGGTATAACGTTCCCAGTGATAGCTAGTCACCCGAACGGGGATTGTCAATCCCAAATAGATCTATCTTATAACATTCGCGCTTACCCTCCGAGTAATTAACAGTTCATGCAACTTAAGCTAATCCATAATCATTTCAAAAGTAAAGTATGCATTCGTGACCAAAAATGAAGTCAAGTAATGTATCCCATAGCGAGCTATGTAAATGAGTATGTAAACCAATTTGTAAACAATCATGTAAATGCATTTGTAAACAAGCATGTTCTCACCCCAAAAATATATGTAAAACCAGTAAAACATGGGGCTATAAACTCACCTTGATCAAAGACCACGATCAAATAATCCAAATAAATCACAACCGAATCTGCAACGATCTCGGCCACGACCTATAATTATGTCGCTCTATTATAATACACGTATTAAATACGATCAACGATGCGTACATCGTAACGACGAAATCATACATATTTTAATATGTATACATACATATATACATGTGATGAGAAATCCACTTGCGCGTCTTTAAACCTTAACCCTTAGTATATTATATGAATATATACTATTTTCCGTCCAATCATAGCTTATGTCGAATATTTACCGAAAGTTACTATTTTTAGACCTTCCGTTTTTAGAACCGAACAGTGGTCTTAAATATAATTAATTGAAATAATAGATCAACCGACCTTTAGTTTTGACCCGCTATGTCTTAATTTTAAAACTGACAATCCTCGCGGCAAAGTAAAACGTCATTACGAACAACTTTCGTGTTTCGCCGGAAGGCTGAAACGGACTCGAAAGTGCTCAAATCGTTTAATTAATAGATCTGTCAGATTTAATATATTAAAAATAACTTATTTTCTATTAAAGTGTATATTCCGATTTCACTCCAGTTTCTTCGTTATTGGGAGTTAAAAGTCCCGTTTTATATCAAAACGTCCGTCAAAATATAATTTGTTATATTTTGTAAACCAAAGTCTGACTTTTCAAAGTCTCGAATCCCGAATCTCATGTTCCGTTTTCTGCTCACAATTATCCGTTATAAAAACGCGCCAAAGTCCGTTTTTAGCTCAAAACTCATCTAAAATACATTTAATATTGCTTATACATTAATATCAATCCCGTTTTAATATTAATAACATATTATACTTAGACGTCGCAAGTCTCATTAGATTTTCATCACATATACTTTAAATCGATAATAAATGAAACAATTAATATATTTATGGTGCAAAACAAAACGCACCCTTTTGTGTCTGATTATCAAACCAAACAAACCCCCGGCTGTCCCGGCTGTTTGACAGCCAACCCGACACACCCTCGGCTGATTTCCACAGCCAAACGCACCCTTATCCATTTTCCGTTAAACCAAACGCACCCTAACGGCTGGTGCTTAATGTCAAACCAAACGCACCCGCTGCGTGGTTTTTATAACCGAACCAAACGCACCCTAATCTTGTTAATAACCAAAAACAAACACCCCTAGCTGCTGTCCATTAAACCAAACGCCCCTTTTTGTGTTTCTACACAACCAAACACACCCTAAACGCTATAACAAAACCAAACGCACCTTTTTCGGTTGTTTGACAGCCAACCCAAACACACCCGGCTGTGGTGGCAGCCAACCAACCACACCCGGCTGTGGTGGCAGCCAAACCCGAAATAAACGCACCCACGTGGTTGTTAAACCCAACCCGAACGCACCCTTGAGGTGCTTATCAAAGCCAACCCAACATCCCCTGCTGCTAAACCCAAACTAAACCCACCCTCGTGGTGGCTGTCTTGAAACCGACGCACCCCTTGGTGCATCTATAAACCAAACGCAGCCTTTCTTGCTGCTGACCCGGAACCTCCAAACGCACCCCTGTTTCTATAAACAAACCAAACGATCCTAACTCTGTCCAAAATTAAACGCACCCACTGTTGGTGTTGTTTACTAACCAGACGCACCCTTGAGGTGCCGAGACGAACCAAACCAACGCACCCTCGAGGTGCGAGCCAACCAAACGCACCCGCTGGTGGCCGAGCCGAACAGCCCAGACGCACCCTTGCGGTGGAGACAAATAAACGCACCCTTGTGGTGCTAAAACCCAGCTTCAAACGCACCCTCGTGGTGCTTATTAAGGGTCGAGCGCACCCTTAAGGTGCTGAACCAGCGCAACAAACACCCTTGTGGTGTGGTGGCTGTCCAATGAAACAAACACCCTTGGTGGGGCTCAATGGTGATGGCAGCGAGGTGTTATGGTGCGTGGCGTGGTGGAGGTGGTGTAGGGTGGCATGGCAGCGGCGGCTGAGGTGGGTGGTGGTGATGGAGGCGCGTGACAGCGCGTGGTGGTGGGGATCGGATAGATCCGGGCTTGGTCTATCTTTTTGTAATTTTTGGGTTCGCCGGAAAAAGTTTTTCGGCGGTGGTGACCGTGGCCGGCCGGTGGCTGCCGGATATAATGGGAGAGAAGGGAGAGAGAGATATAATGGTGGTGGTGTGTGTTATTTTTATATAAATGAAATGAAATATTATGAAAGTTTTATTTATATTAAAACTTTTAAAGTAAGTGACAAGTGTTTAATAGTTTAGGGCTAAAATTGAAAATATTACCACAGGGACCATATGTTGTAATTGTTGTGTAACTTTTATAAGATTTTGGACCCCGGCTTTTTTTTTTATTTTTTTTTTCGGGGGCTCATTTGAGCGACTTAACGGATGAACCAAGCTGACGAAACTGGGCGCCATTGACTTCCAATCATTTTTCCGATAAAAGATGAGTAATTCGCTTGATAAATCATTATAAATATTTTATAACATTTAATAAAATATTGTATTCTTTTTGTGGATCGGTTTTGCTCTCGTCCCGAAATAAAATTGGATTAAGCTCGACGTATTCGCGTTATCAACCAACGCCTTGTAATTTAAAACTGATGACTAATTTATTTAATATTTTTATTAAATAAATACTGATAATTAAAACAAATTTAATTATTTTTGTGTGTCCGTGTTGTATGTTGTCCGTATAATCTTTGCGGTGTTGTTTTAGCCCTTTTCGGCTCGTTTTCAGGTCTCGGGCAAAACTAAAAAGTTGTCAGAAATGTAGTTCTACTTCAAATTAATTTAGAGTCCGAATAATGAAAACGTGCTTTAGATGGTCGTTCTTATAAGTCAAGCCAGACCCTAAAAGTCAAAGATTGAAATCGTCATTCAAAATTTCAAAAATTCTCGGATGTTACAATTCACTTTATAAATATATTTTGGTTTTCGTAATTGATTAACCGTTATTTTATATATTCCTTGGATACTCACAAGGCAAGCCCGCCCGTCGGGCGGGCTTTGCAACTAATATATATATATATATATATATATATATATATATATATATAACTTATATATGAGGCTAACTATGAGTGGATAAATATGATTTAGTGACTGGATGCCACTTCAACGATGACATGGACAAACATTGATGACATGGACACACACATTTAGAAATTTCAAATTTTATTTTTGGATAAAATTTTGAAGATATACTCCATAATTTAATTTTGAAGATATACTTCATAATTTAATTTTGAAGATATACTTCATAATATATTCATCCAAATCCATAGATAAATGTCTTTTTGTTCAAGAAAACCATACTTTAAGTAAAAAGTCGACAGTTTGTAACTATCTAAACTTGCAAACTTTGATATATAAGAAGAATGTCTCTTCTTGTTATTCTATTACTTGGCTTATTTAATAATCCAGATTTGCTATTCAAACAAACAATTGTTTATTAGATCATTGAAACTTCAATAAGCGAAACTCATCTAAACACCTAAAATGCCTTTTAGCTCTTATAATTTGTTGATTAAAATTCTTGTACCTTTTTTTTGTAGGTATCAAATATACAGAATACCTGTTGGTCCATCTCTTCAAAACGTTGATACAAGTTTCTTGACTTTCCATTCCTTATCAACGCCATTTAGAAGTAATTCCCTCTTTTACCCTTTCTACCTGATCCATTAAGTTGTGCATTTTGTGTGTGAGTCGATGTTAAATTGATGTGATCGACCATTTAGGTACAGATGCAAATTGGGTCATAAAGCCAAAATGTCGTGTCGGCTATCATTACCAATCTTTGGAATATCTGTCTAAGTTCAAGATTGCTGACTGGACCGCAAATGGAGTTCATGGCACTGAGAAAATCAGCTCCCTCATACACTAAAGTGACAATTGGCTCCGAAATTTAGATGTACATCATCCGGATCATGTGTTCTTCAAAAGCCACTATATACCCGAAAAGAAATAGGTAAATGGATGGTAATTCTCCTAGGTTTTGGTGGGTTGGCTGCATTCTTTTTATCATTTTAACTGACGTTGATGATCTGAATGATCATAAATTAACTAACTGATCATTGTTTGCCTCATGCCAAAGTTTGATTTTTATATCTCTTGCAGGTAGTCTAAGGACCCCATATATGTTTTTACAAATGGTAAGTACATTACTTGATACACGTTTAACTGTATCGTGACAGTGGAGTTGGAATGACCAAGGCTGGTGTGTAATAATTACACACTCTCATACGCCATTTATTATCACATTGATGAACATCCTATCCAATCGAGATGTATATTATCACATTCTATCCTATCCCTTTATTGCTTTTGCTCATTAAATTTACAAACAAAATTGCTCTTTGGCATGTGCATAAAGTTGCTGAAACAACTATATGAAAGCATTAAGCAGTGGTAAACTTATGGTGATGATGTGTCACTTGTAGCTGGACGGACTAATTGATATAGCTCAATTCCAACCTAGTTAATTAACAAAAACGGATATTAATAAATTAGAGGAAAAAACATAAATTTAATGTTCTGGTTCATACATATACTCACCAGAAGCCTCAAGCGCAGGTAGTACACCTCTTTTTTGTTACATTTATTGGTGTTACTGTGTTCTACATACACATGTATCTCATTTATGTATTTTGTATTAACAGATTGGCAGATATTATCGCAAGGCTGTAACGGCCAAAAAAGAGTACTAATGCGTATGTTTAGGTATTATGTATACCAGAAGTTGTGCGTCTCTTTATTAGAAAACCCTAATGAACCACGTAAAAACAGATATATATCTTATTCTTAAAACCCTAATAATGAAATTTCGTTCCTTTTAATTTTTTTAGGTATTATGTATATCAGAAGTTCGTCTCTTCTTCTGAAAACCATAACGAACCATATAAAAAACAGGTATGTATCTTATTCTGAAAACCTTAATGATGAAAATATGATGCTGTCTTGGCTAACGACTAATGGTTTGGGATCTTAGCATGTAAGCACTTTAATTCGTACTCTGTTTTAGTTTTGTCTTTATTCATATATATTGGCTTCTTCATACTTTCTTCATATCAAGGGAAATAAAGTGAAACTCAATAGGTTATGTTACCTTTATCAGATTAAGTGCTAAAATTTTCTAATTTTTTAATAGTATGCATAAGTAATTAATTGAGATTTTTAATAGGTTATGTAAGATTTGTTAGTATCTATATTACCCACAACTTCTTATGCTTTTGTGTATTGTGGGTCATTGTTCTTGGCTTCTCAAGAAAACAACAAACAGTTGCTAATGTTGCTAATCATTTTTTATGTTTAACATGTAAAATAACAAGGTAACTAAATGAACCCTAGACTCTTTTAAATTAACCTTGATATACATAGTTTTACTGAAGACTAATACTTCTAATGTTAAGGTTAACGTCAATGTCATGTTCCCACGCCATTTTATAGCTGCTGGATTTTATACATAATCATATGATCAACTTATTCCTTTAGCCCATTTTATTAATTACCTTTGATGACCGAAGTGCTTTTTTAAATAGTGTTTGCTCTGTGATGGAAATAAATATCACAAACTCAAATGTATGTCATATGTTGCACTTTAGAACCTAAATGAAAATTGGGCACTAAACTTTATGTTAATCTTCTGTTAAAATAGGCCATAACGGGTCGTTCAGGTTGGGCTTGAAACATTCTTTTAGAAGTATTTTCAGAATTATGTTAACTTAGACACTAATTTTACTTAATTTATACTGCTATTTTTTGAATTGTTTGGACAGAATTTATCTAGAAAAGCATCCGAAACAATAACAACAAGAAGTTTATATAACGTCTGTAAGAAAATTCATACATTTTCCTGTTGTTTCAGTTATTGATTCCGAGAAGGAGCTTAGGGTGACAATGACCATCGTATTCATTTGTGTTCAAGGTAATTTTAGTAAATTTTGTAGATTCAGTAAAAGTTTTTGGTTGGTTAAAATTGGCTTAATTTATGGTTGATTGAAATTGCAGCATTACGATTGTACAGTTGAATTCTTTGTGGCTCCGTTTATAGTTCGGGAATTTGAAACAAAGGATAAAAATGGGACAAATAATAAGCAATCCCAAACTCCCATCGTGATACAACATCTTAGCTGTTTAAAAGATGTGAAAGATTAGTTATCTATGCTCTTTGTATTCCTGAGAGTTAATAACCCGTTTAGAATAGTCAGTTATCTATATCGTCTTACCAAATTTTTTTCACACAATATTAAATTGAGCTGAATTTTTGGTTTCCTTAAACTAAGTTACTTTTGTACACTTTAGTTTTTGATTATTTAGTTTTTTTGGCAGATTTGGCAGGTTTCGGCTGGCAAGAAGATATTAGGCCTGTGTGAGGCAACCAAAGTGGTAATGAACAAATGCTTTCAACTTTTGGGGAACGCTTCAGTACATCTTTAATTTCTTCTTCTCTCTTAAAAAAGAAATTTGGTTATTAAATTAAGAACCGTTTAATATTGCCCAAAGCAAAATACACCAACCCGGACATAACTAAACCATTTTGATTCATTCATGGCCAACTGAACTCGACACTCGCAGTTAAGCCAAATTCACAAAACCTTTTCTCGGAAAAAAATTATCTAAGCAAAAACATAAAACACAAAAATAAGGATCTTGAATGTAATGACGCGATAGTGACCGAACAAAACAGATTGACCAGGACCTTACATAACACTTTAATATTGACCGGACCAAAATACACCCACCCATAACTAACTAAACCGTTTTGATCCGTTCATGGCAAACTGGAGTCGACAATCGTAGTTATTAACCAAAACTCACACAAACCTTTTCTTATTGGGACATCACACCCTCAAATGGAGTCCCAAAGGCAGAAAAGAATCGGATGGAGAAAGAAGCATTTGAAAATATGTGCAAACTTCTTGGTGGAGGAACAGGAGGTGTATACACACTGTTCCTATTTAACTTACTTTGAACAAATTGTTCATGGGCATTTTGATAATTGCTTACTTGCTGTAGCATATTGCATCTGAGGAGATGCACGCGTTATGGATAGAATATGAAGAAAATACTACACCCGAAGCTAAGGTTGTGAAGCCATAAAAATTGGACACTACACTCCCTATAATGTTTCTAAAATTATATAGATAAAAAGTCGTTGCGACTTTTTGTTACACAAATTAGATATTTTGTTTCGAAATTTGTGTGGTTTTATTGTTAGTTTAAGGGTGTAATTTTCGGATGTTTAAGACGACGTGTTGGATCTTTTTTAAATTGTTAGACGGTTTTACATTATCTGTTTCATATGTTTAACATGGTTGTGCAGATCTATTTAATGTGCATAGTTTATGAAATTAAGTGATTTAACAATTCATTAAATTAATAATATAGATTATACTAAGTAGATGTAAATAAGCACAATATGATGTTAGGCAATAAACACTTGCTAATAATTATTGCTAATGTTACACCAATATAATCAGAACTAACTTTAGACGATAGTAACTTTGGACGATAAGTATAAAATTCAGAAATATCCATAAGTCTGATCACTTTGTGAACCTAAATTGTTGATTATCCAACTCCACATATCCTAAAAACATATATATCTAACATGTTCATGTGGCATTTAAATTACAATGATTAGCTTAGTAAGAGGCATTTGGCAAAATGTGGCAAGAACATACATCTCCATGAATGAATAGCTGCAAGTGCCTTGGAGTGATCCTCTTCGCTTCAAATCCTTGTTAGCATTTCCAACCAATTTAAGAACTTCTGCAGTTAAGTACTCGAGAATCGCAACAGAGTAAATTGTAGTTGTGGCTCCAACTCGTTCATAAGCATATGTTCTTATTTTGAGATGACGGTGGATCCTCCCGAATGGGAACAGAAGACCAGCTCTAGGTGTCTTCCCTGCCAATAATCCCTTTCCACCTTTTCTATCATTTGTTTGCTTTACACAAAAAAACTGATAAAATTTAAATAAAAGGGTAATGAAAAGGAAGGTAGAAAACTGAATTTTATCCCGATGCAACACGGATGTCATGTAATCGAAACCATGTTATGATCAATAAGGGTCATTTATGTGAATCGGACAATTGAGACAAAGGTCTAAATTTTGTTAGCTGCTTGCATCAAACGATTAAAAAATGCAGCTATCCTCTTCATATTATAATAAAGCCGGTCACTGACGTATCAATAAAGTTCATATTAAGATCTTCTATCATAGCTTGTGTAAGCAGACAAATGAACAATTCTTGGAAGAGATAAAAATGCCCATAATGATCCAGATAACAAAAAAATGTTAAAAATGCAAATACTAAATAAAAAATAAATCTGGAAGAACGTATCAATAAAGTTTATGATATTAACAAATTTACTTACATTGGAAGTGTTCAATGTAGAAAGAAGTAACAACTTAGAGTATAAACCACGATAAAACCGGTCACTGACAATCTGATTATGATTTCGTACCATGATTTTAAAAATAAGCATTAAAGCTTGAGCTCCTACATTAAAATTATTCGAGTAAACCTGCCAAAAAGTGACCACATTGAGTATTCTAGACATAAAAAAGAACCATATAGCCACCTGAAAAAGAAAAAAAAAACAATTTTAAGTGTATTCATAAGTTTACCAATTAGAAGAGCATTAGAGTCTGGGCTTCAACAACGTCATCTGCTTCACTGTTTGAAAAGAGCTTTTAAATTTCGGGCATCCATTTCTACAAAAGTATCAGCTTTAGTTTTAGCATTCTTGTCTTTGGAAATGTACTTGTAGGTCTTTTATATTCTTCTTTGCTCTTTTTCTGCTTATTTGGTCCACCAAATAAGCACCTGAAACGATATACTAAAAAACTTAGCATTAAAGTATAATAAACAGTTTAGAGAATATGAGCACTTCATGTTATCTAAAGGGTTAAGGTTCGTTGTCTTCGTGAATGCTATTTTTATGTGTGTGCTTCATATCGCTACTTGCTGCTTTGTTCCTCTTTGGCCTTAATGTGGCAAGAACGTACTATACTACTCGCCCGCCTGCATGATATCAGATTGCATTAACCAAAGAGACATCAACTATGTCAAACACATAGTTTAAACTTAAATAGCTTAAAAAGACTCATTCTATCTGATTGCATTAAACTTAAATAGCTTAAAAAAGACTCATTCTTTAGAGGCTTAAAAAAGACGTCAGCGATGGTACCTTTGATGAGTGTGTCGAGTTCCTCATCTTCACGAATGGCTAGCTGCAAGTGCCTTGGAGTGATCATCTTTGCCTTCAAATCCTTGTTAGCATTTCCAACCAATTCAAGAACTTTTTTAGTTAAGTACTCGAGAATCGCAGTAGAGTAAATAGTAGGCTGCCTTAACAGATATGGTTTTTGGTTTCGGTGTTGCTCAT
>BQNB010152230.1:2205-15800 GCA_026074375.1 Tanacetum coccineum | reverse complement strand
GTGAGCAAGAAGGGCCTGTCACAGGTACTAAAGCTCCAATTAATCCTGTTCCTGTATCTATGAAAACACCTAGTATAGCTACTTATAAGATAATCAAGCAAGGAGAAAAATGAGTGTACCAAATTGTTAGGGAAGATGGAACTGACATAGTGTACATTAATTTTGGTGCTATAGTGAAGTCTATATCTAGAGATGATCTGACTGAGTTGTATAGGATTCTGATGAATAGATATGGGATGAATGGACCAGAGGATGAGTTAGAGAGGGTATTCTGGAAATGTTTGAAAACAATGTTTAAAGAACCTCTTAGTACAGATCCATATTAGATGGTTGACACTTTACCAAAAACCATAACTAGTCCATAAGATTATGGCTTATGGTAAAGACAATTTGCAAATCCATATTAGATGGTTGACACTTTACCAAAAAGTGGTTGGTATATCAACTCACCAAGTTTCATGTACAAAGAGTTGACATGGTTATCAATCCACCATGGAATTTACCTTTTCTAGGTGCCAAAGGATTGACTAGCCCTGAGCAAACGGCTACAGGTAAAGGCATATCAAATCCGTTTATGGCTGTAATGGTTTGCCAAAAACCATATGGTATTCAACTCACCAATGTTTAATGTACTGAGAGTTGAAATGGTTTTCAGTCAACCATGGACATGCACCTTTCTGGTGGCCAAAGGACTGACTACTCCAGAGTGAATGGCTAACTGGTAAAGAGACATCAAATCCATTTAAAATTTTCAATGATTCACCTCTCACAGGAGTTAACACACCTGGAAGTGATGAGAATAGACTGAAACTATATGATTTGATGTACATATTGTCAATGTTGCTGATATGACGGATTGCTGAAGAAATTTGAAGAATAGTTGCTGCAAAGATTAAAAAGAGATGACTTGAAGTATTGCAGATCAAGAATAACTTGAAGAATTCTATTTACAACATCCTCAGAAAGCTTAAAGTATTTAAAGTAAAGATCAAGAATGTATTGAAGGAACTTGAAGTTCACAAGTGAAGATCAAGTTAGGGGAGGATTGTTGGGAAATAGATTGTAAAAGACTTAATACTGGTAGTATAACAGTTAAGTCTGGTAGTAATAGTTAGTTCTGGTAGTACTGAGTTAATACTGGCAGTACTAAGTTAAGTCTGGCAGTACTAAGTTAGTACTGGTAGAGTAGCAGTACTAGAGTTAGTACTGGTCATATTTAGTTAAGTCTGTTCATAGTTAAGTCTGTTTATGTAACAGAATAGTAATAGTTATCTTAGAGATATCTTAGGAGATATCTTAGGAAAGGATATGTATTATCCTTTCACACGTTTGTAAAGCCCATTAGGGTTTCCTTGGTGTATAAAAGGAACCCTAAGGCACAATGTTATGTACGTGATTGAAAAATATCAATAGAAGCATTAGAGCTTAATAGCAAATTAGTATTATTGTTTCTTCTTAATTCTTGTGTTAAGATTCCGCATTAACACTTGATATTCATAGTCAGTGTCTCTCACATAGTTGATTTGGATTTATTCAAGTTAGCTATCGTCTTACAAAAGGCTAATCAGATCCTAAACAAAGGACCTACATTTTATTATTAATTAAGCATGCTAGGATAGATTGTAACAACATTTAACCATTATAACATTAATTAAGCATCTTGGATTCATTTTGTGTATAATTGAGATAAAATGATGAAATGATGATTGTATATGATTTGTAATGTTGTAAAGTAAGTTATTACAACTTATTTGAGGGTTGGTTTAGGTTTATGATGGATAAAAATAAAGAAACGGGTCATAGTGTAGTATTTAACTTGGGTTAGGGTTTTTGACTTGGATTTATTGTAATTTCATGAAATGAGGATGAATATGGATTGAAAATGAAGTGTATGACTTGCTTGTAACTTGTACTTGATGGGTTGTACAAGATTACTTAGGAAAACAGAGTTAAAATGGCTATTTTGGATATCGTGCATTAATGACTTGTACATTATGTATTAAAGACTTGTACCTTTCTTTGAAGAGAATGTATATTCATATGAGATGTTATGTTACTTGTATATATGCTTTAGTAGCTTGTACATTCACTTTAGATATTTATCCTTTATGGAATTTAGGGTTTAGAGGTATATGATAACGGTATAAAGCCTGTTTTGATATAACATTGCGAATGGTACATTATAGGAATAATGTACTTGGAAAAAAGGATATGATGATATTGACTTGACATGTTATGATGTTTGCTTGACATATATGAAGATAGGGTTGCCATAGGTAGGTTACGTGAGCTCGTCTACTTTAGTTATGCAAGTTACATTACACATTGAAATATTGGCAATGCAATAAAGCGAAAAATTTCCCCGTACAATTGTGATCATAGTAAAATAGGTTGATTTTGCTTCTGATAAAAATTTTGGGTTGTTATAGTCTCCACCCCTTACAGAAATCTCGTCCCAAGATTTAGTCGGATGCCGGAGAGATGTCAAGGAATGATTATGAATTTGTAAGAGTGTTGCTAATCATGTGGGATACAGATTTGGAAATGAACAGATATTGAAGGTAGTAATTAAGTGAAGAAAAGAAATTATTTGTACAAACGGATTGAAAGAAACTTGTTTGTACGTGATAGATGTTTAATTATACATGTTTAAAACCCATAAAAACTTGCAAAAATGACCAAAAATGCCAAAAGATATGTGTGTTTGTGTGTTTTTGTCCATGTGTGTAGGCTATGAAGGAATGAAGGCAAAAGTGAAGAAAAGTGATAAAAAACGACAAGAAATGGAAAAGGCAAGTGATCAAGTGAAGACATGAGGAAAGATATCAAAGCCGGATCAACCAGACACAAAGGAAAAGTCAAATTAAGTCAAAGGAGGTCAAAATCATGAAAAGTCAAGTCAAAGTTTGAAGTGAAATAACCATTCTACCCTTTGAAGTGGATGCAAAACTACCAAAATGCCCTTGGGCTATTCTTATACTACACTCGGATTACATTTTCACCAAACAAGCCCAACTCAAAGCCCATTTCCTGTTTTAAAAACTACAAGGGCCAGAAATGCCAATTCTCAAACTTACTTATATACTACACTTTTGAAAAAGAAACACAAGGGCTTGTTATGCAATAATCCCAAACTTTCAAACACAAACGCGGGTTAACTTTCCTTCCTAACAACCTTATAACGATTTTTCCCGCCAATAAGCTCGAACAAACCCAACCTTCCCAAATCCCTTTCCCGTTTTTCCCAACTACAAGCCCACCAATCAAAGTCCTTCGCCACGTCAATTAAGTGATGTGGCAGCTTCTCATTGGCTCAAACACGTGGCAAGAAACATCCAACGGCTATAATTTCTTCAAATTGGATCCAACGGCTAAGAAAAGAATGAAGCTTCATCCTCTTCTCTTCTTCTTCAAGTCCCTATATATAGACAGGATAGGACAACTGTTAGAGAGTTCCAAGTTTTAGTTTTAGTTAGTTAATTTTCAAATTTTCAGTTTTAAGCTTTACTGTTCACGTTTTTGTAAACAATTTGTTTCATTCAAAGTTTAAAGCATTTCATCACTTGTACTTTACCTACTTTCACTTGTACTTTCAGTTTATAAGAAATAAAAATCAGTAGTGTTCTTAATTTTTCTTAAATCTCATGTGATAAGCTGATTTTACATAATAAGCTCTTAATAAGCTCATTGTAGCTTATACAAGTTAACAAGTTCATTTTAAGTCAAAGTTAGTTTAAAAGTCAGTCAAAGTACTTAATTTGATCATTCAAATCAAATATAATGATTACTTGAGTTAATTCATTCAAAATTGGAAGCTTTTGGAAGAATAAGCTCAAAGAAGCTTATTGAGCTAAGTGCTTTTGGTCTAGAGGCTAGGAGCCATTAGGACATTGATTTTTAAGGTCACTCACTCAACAGGAGTGGCCTAGTGTCTGAGATTACAAAATTTTAGGTTTCACTTTCTATTTTTTCATTTTAGCATTTAAAGCTTATTCTAGATGCTTATTGTGAATTCAGTTATGCTTATTCCTTATTAAAGTTTGTTTAGTTAATCATTAGTTTTATCTGTTGCTAATTTTCCATTACTAATTCTTGCTAAATAATCCTTTTAGTTGAAACTGTTCTTACTAGTGTAGAAATATTAGCTGAGTAACTAGTGTTTTTTAGAACATAAGCCTTAGATTTAATTGTTTAGATAGCTTTATTAGTTGAGTTTAAGGCTGAGTAGATAAAAGGATTTAGCAGTTTTAGTTTTAGAATAGATTTCAAATAAGATTCAGTTAGGACAATATTAGTTAAGTAGTGTTTGGGATAAGGTGTTTTTGACTTTAAAAGTCAACAGGATTTTGTCAAAGTACTTTACATAGTTGAGATTTTCAAAGTTTTCAAGTTTTAAAAAGGTTTTGAAAGTTAGATTGTGGATTTTCAAAATTTATAGTTTAAAAAGCTATAGCTAGCACCAGGACACTTAAAAGTGTCAAGTAGATTTGGAGTTAAGTAGTTCACAGCATTTTAGTGTTCAATTTGGGTTAATGTAGGTTTAGAAACATTTAGATAGACAGTTTATAAGTTCTAAACCTATAGTTTTGGCCTGCATTTAAGAATTTGTCAAACACATCAGTATTAGCAGTAGTAACTCAGTTACTACTGCTGATTCTTATCATTTTCTTAGCTGCTTTTTAGCACTTGTAAGTAGATAATAAGAACTTAGCCTTAAGCAAATTAGTAGTACTCCATTAGCTTTATATAGATCATCTTTTAATTTTCATTTCCAAGCTTTAGTCTAGCTTTAATTTTCCTGCAAAAGTTGTATTAGCAGCAGCTGAGATTTCAAGGATTTTCTTTTGGATTCCTATTTTCTAGTTGTTTATTCCAAAATCCTTTTATCTAGGTTTCTTCTATATCCATAGTAGAGCTTATTTTCAAAATTCCAGTTTCTAGAATTTAGATTTGAGCTAATTAGCTTATTAGGAATTGCTTAATAACAGTCATTAAGCCTAAACCTTCACTTTTTAAGAGCAAATTTCTTGTTAATCTAGTTTTCTTTTGGCTTATTTCTTTTTAGATATCTTTAGTACACATCATAAGCTTCTTGTAGTTACTTTTGGTTTTTACTTTCATTGAGTATTAAGCTAGAAATTAGCCAAAGTTGAGAAAAGTTAAAATTTCAAAGAAATACCATAGTTACTGTAGCACAGGATTAAAAGCTAAATTTCTTGCTTATTCAGTAGTTAAAATGTCAAAGTGCTTTTATTAAAGTTGTAGTAGATAAGCTCAGGTGTAACTTTTCTGTTTTAAGTTTTTGCTTATTTTCACTTTTGTAATAAGCTAAATTTTGTCTAAGTCGTAGGGTCTGTTTGGTATTTTCTCAATAGTTAAGGGTGTTCTGTTTTCACTATAGTGTAAATTTCTTTTAATTTCCCCGCCTACCCCTTACTTTCATATTTTGCACTTTCTACCCTGTTCTTTTAGGATAAATAAAATAGTATTAATTTTCTTAATATTAGATTTAATAATATTAGGGTTTATGTTTTAAATAGCAAAATTAGGTTTCAATTGATTAGTAAAAATTGGGCATTGTTATACAATTATAATTCTTTTTGTAATAATTTTCTTTTTCATTCTAGTATTTTTGAAAAATAAAAATAGAATTTTAGTGTTAATTTTTAGAAAAAGTTTATTTTTAGTTAATTCATTTTTCTTTAAAAAATCATAGAAAATTCAAAAATAGTTAAAAAATTCTAATTCTTTTTCCTAAAATTTTCTTTTTAAATTTGTGATTTTTAGGTATAAAATTTGTTAAAAGAAGTGCTTTAGATTTTAAATTCTAGTTTTAGCTCGCATTTTTTAATTCACGATTGTTAATTTTTCATATTAGTTAAACGTTTTTAATTCTTTAATTGTTCTTAGTTTAATTGTGCTATTATATTCGTAGTGTAATTCAAAGTTCAAAAATCCTTTATCCATTCTTGACTCGAATCCGAATTATTCCCGAATCTCAATTCACGACTTCGTTGGGATACGACCCGAGAAGAAAATACTTCCCGGTTAAAAATATACGTATTGTGTTTTCTTAAGTGAGATTTTATCCTCTTATTTTCTCTTGTTTGAGAAGTAATTTGGAAAGAATTGTCACGGGATTTATACTATACATATATAAATTTGACTAGTGCTTACACACGCAACCAAAAGTAGAGAGGCGCAATCGGGATAACTTTTATGGCTTTAGTGCCAGTATATAGTTGTCATATATTTAGCTCATATCATCATGTCAAATGTCGAGGCTGTAAAAATGAAATTGAAGTTTTATTATAATTATGAAGGGTTCTAGAAGCATGGGCAAAACAATCTAAAGAAATAGTAACATCATAAACCATAAATTTAAGAAATCACATTATAACATCTTATCCATATTCGAGTTCTTGATGTAAAATATCTTTGCTCTTTTACATATCAAGATCCTGTGAGTAAAAATAATAATCAAGGAGGTTTTTTATGTTTCATAAGGTATGAGGAGAGTCTTTCAGAGTTGAACATGATAGAATTGACAATAATGTCGAGTTTTGATACCACCAGATAAACAAGATGTAACGGATTTATTCCATTTTATTAAATTCATGGATAAACTTTACATATGAAACTCTAATGCAGTTGATACTATGTACGTATCTTGTAGCTAGGATTCTAGATTTATGTAAACAAACGACAAGGAGTGTTGGCTTTGTTGATTAGAGTTTTTCAGATTAAAGAAGACTTTAATATCCTCGAGAGTTGTTTCTTGGGTAGAAATTCTAGAGTGAATAAAAGCAAACTTCTCTCTAAGTATGCTTTCTCGTAGCCCGGTTCTTTGCTTTTGAGCACTGATTCGCGTAATGTCCTTTCTTTCCACAGGTATTACAAGTTACAGATATTGTTTGAAGATTATTTCTAATGGTTGGTCTTTTGCTCCTGCAAGTCTTTTAGATGTCCTATATGTTGCAAGTTTGAAACTGCAGTACAAGGGACCTATGTGATGTAGGGTGCATCTTTCACACAAGGGACGATTTTTAGTATATCCGTTGGTGGCAGTATAATTTCTGAAGGCTTCTTGTCTTCTATTCTGCTGGTGGTGGTAATCATTGTTATGGTTGTGATTGTTGTGGTTATTTTAATAGTTATCGTTGTTGCGATTGTTGGAGTTGTTATTGTTGTTATGATATTTGGGGTAGTTGTTGTTGTCTATGATGTTTCTATCTTTATCTTTCCAAACTTTCGTTTGTTGTTCATTGGATTCTTGCACAAATCTTGCTCTATTTATTGATCCATTAATCTCTGGGCTTATCGTTGCATGGGATTCCTCCAATGTTTGAGGCGTCGAGGCAGTGAACATTGCCTTCATATCTAGGGTCAAGTACCACTAATGAAGACTTCAATGTAAGTTTCTTCAGTTTTGGTCATGTTTGGGCATATAAGGCTAATTACCGGATATCTTATAATGTAAGTTCTTATGATCATTTCCTTTCACAACCATTGTTATGCGTCTTCCATTTTCTTGACTTCAGTTCGAGGGCAATACTTGTTGGTTAAGAGTCTTTTCAATTCAGTCTAAGTGATTTGATTGGCTTGATCTATTCCAATAGGTTGAGCGTATGAATTCCACCAGGACAGGGCATCATCGGTTAAAGTACCGGTAGCAAATGTCACTTTTGTTTTCCTCGGCACAGTTGCTACGAGAAAATACCGATTCAGTCTGTTCAAACCAGCGAATGAGGTCAACTGCTCCTTCCGTACCATTGAAGAAGAAAGGTTGACAGCTAACAAACTCTTTATAGTTTCCCATTTTTGCTACAGGAGTTCCAGTAGGTCCGGTGTTCCTATTGGGATTACTAGCACTTGCCATTATTTCAGCTTGTGCTTTTAGAGCTGATGAAATGCCATTAGTAATGAGTTGCTGGATGGTAGCTAAAGTTATGGCTGGTGTTTCAGATGTTGACGTCTTTTTGGGAGGCATGCTATCAACATAAGAGAGCACGTAGTAAGAATGACACCACAAGTTTGGAAAGTAATAAAAGAAAATGTGATGCTTAAAATGCTTAAAGAATAATGCTTATTTATAATTTTTTTTTGTACTTATAGGTTATGGTATGATTCATGAAGATGGAGATAATGATGCAATGGTGGAGATGATGATGAAAGAGAGATAAGTTGGAAACAATAAGGTACGAAACGAGATTTCCTTTATAAATAACTTGCCTTTTTACTGTAGATAGTCAAGATTTGACAAGCGTTTTTATTTATTTCACTCAATTGTGGCTTGGATACTTGCTATAAACCTCAGTATAAGAGTTTGTTTGATTCTGAGCTGGTAGATGATATCCTAAAGATCTTCCTGATCCGTTTGGTGACGAGCTTGGATTTTCTCAATGATTTGTTCAAGATCGGAAATTCTGTAGTGAGCAAAGGCAATCTTATCCTTTTGCCCTAACTGCTTCTTTTGAAGTTTGATAATCTGAGAACGGACTTTCTCAAGTTCAATCTTTAGTTTATCACTATTCCTTCGTATGATCATTATATCAATATGTCCTTCCTTCATTTTCTCGATGTGGTGAAGATAGAGTTCATCTAAGTAATTCAAAATATCTTCGTTTTGTCATATGTTGTTTTTAGATCATCTTAATTGATTACTGTTCCTATTTCAAATATCTGAGGTGGGGTAGGAGTATAAACTGAGGAAGATGGTGATACCAAATTACGAGTTTGATTCCGAGATGAATTAGATAACATAGTTGAGGAAGAATATGGGGAACGGATTCGCTTCTTAGGTGGTAGTAATTCTTCAGGAACAAGGAAATATCGAGGATCAAATAGTAGTGATGGTGGTAATACCGGAGATGGAGTCAAAATAGCTGGTGAAGTAATAGGATCTGGTGGTGGAAATTAGTAATTCCTTAGGCAAAAATTGTTGTTACGTCCTTTAAACAAGGATTATTGTAGAAAGATGAGAATACTGGTAGGATCATATTTTCTTTAGGGTTTTCCGAAGAGTTAAAAGAACTGCTTCCCGCTGAAGCTGGGAAATAATCCGATGAGGCCGAAGTATAGTTAAGAATATTCATAGAGGAAAAAGCATCCCCAATATTGGAAGTAGAGCGGTTGGGAGAAGACATCGTTCTGATAACAACCCAGTTTGTAAATAGCATAAGTTATTTATGTAATAGTATAATAAATATGTATCTTTACATACTTGTTCCTGGGAATTGCAGTGGCACGGAGGACTTTGATGGCTGAAAAAGAAATGTGTTTTTACGTTATAGTTACAGGTTTTGACCTTTTCTCTTTAATCATAGGCGTGATTTACCAATCTGTAACACCCCCATTTTTATAATATAGCAGCGGAAGATAATATGGGGTATTACTTCATGGATACAACAATCATAATCATAGAAAACGACCCATAAAGAGACGTTGTTCAAAGATACGTTATCATTCTTATTTTCAATTAGAGTTTTACATAGGCAGGTCCCATAAAATCTAGTTACATTCAATGTGATGATAACTAGTTTTAGACATCTTCCAAAATCCATTAGCCACATCCGTCCGCAAGTTGCTCAATTACCTGAGCTTACATGCTTAAAATTCAACATAATGGGTTGCAGTGTAATTCATAGTTGATAAATAGTTTGAATACAAAGTCATAGTGTATATCAATTGTACAAAACACAATTATTATGAAAATGGTATTGTTAGGATCTTATTCCTTTTTCTTTTTTTTTATGTTTTTTTTTGTGTCTTGTTATTATATACCGTTATTTGTAATAATTGCAACGAATACAATTATCATAAATAACAGTGTTAGATTGCCGTTAATCGTCACGTATTTGGTCTGATTTGGTCTGGTCTAAGCTAATGGCACAAAATAGACTAGTGTATATTGATACCCAAAATGATGTGTATATATATTTTATATATTTATAATATATATATATATAATATTATATAGGTGACTGAGATGAAGAGAGAGGAGTGTAGAGAAAGAGAGAGATAATGGCCCTCGGTGTTGGTATATTGCATATACCTATAAAATTCGTCAATCCCGATAAATCTATCCACAATAATCCCGATAGATCTATCCACAATATTCCCGTTCACCCGTAAGTGATTAATGGTCTATGATAATGAGGGGCTTTTGGCATAAAGTAACTTAGAAATTAATTGTAATGGTATATCAGATTAGCATATAGTTTGGAAAAACACTTGTATTCGTAATTTACAGTATGTATCCCCCTCATGGGTTTATGAAATCATTAAAGAGATTAATAGTGAGGCTTATGATATCACTCAAGGCCATTATAAAGAAATCACATTGTATAGTTAAAAGAGTATGTAATAGAGTTTGTATCAAGCATGTATACCTCGCGGGTTTATAAAAAACATGTAAATAAGTAAAGCGGAGATTTGAAATCTCACCTAATAGGTAGATGCATAATTATTTCAGAATGAACAGCGGAGACCTTTCATAATCTTAACGGAAAGGTTGATATAGCAATGTAGTAAACAGCCACGTCACGCAAACCTGCGTGTAATTATTGTCATGTCTTTGGTAGATTGTGTTACTTGTGAATTTGGTTCTATGAGTTATGAATTGATTGAAGAGTTTGGTAATTATTTGTATCACAGTTCGAGCCATCATTAATTCAGATGTCCATTCAGTAAAACGTTCTTGATAGGAGCTAGGCCCACTTTAAAGCGGTAAACCAAACATCCCAGTCAGAAACGTAAACCAAGATGAAACTCTCCTTAATATGAAGATCCCTAGTATTGTGGGCGACAATAGAGAGCTAGGGCATGATTTCTAAGGCACATGATGATGAATGTTATTATGGTTATATACATAAGCGGTTTTAAGCGTGTTATCATTATCTGGCATGTTAAGCCAACTGTCAAGCGTTAATTAAGTTATGTCTTGTAATGTTTTGAATACATTTTTATACTTTCAAAATGTTACATTTTTAGACCCTTGAGATGAAAGTGGCCAAATATACCCTCTGAAGTTTGCACTTTTACGAGTTGGGTCCTTCAAGTTTTAAAAGTTATACAAAAGTAAACCTTGCACTTTAAAAGTGACATATTAGGACCCTATTGTTTTAACTTTTATTAAAATGGCATTTTCAGTCTTTTAGTTTTGAATTTCAGAAAGTTCGATATATACCCCTTCGCAATGAAATACTTGTGTAAAACAGTCCCGAATTGCCATGCAAGAGATATTTTTATACATTCTAAAAAGTCAATTTACAGGTTATAACTTATTAATATAAGCTAAAATATTAAAGGTATATCATAATGAAGGTTTAAATAAAGTATTCACGTTTAAAGCTAGGATGCAAACGGTCAATTTTGGGTTTTAAAAACGTAACGCGCGGGTTTTAAGTTAAATTTCTTCATTATTCTATAAGTGGTTATTTTATCATTAATTAAGCATGTTAGGATAGATTATAACAACATTTAACCATTATAACATTTAGTTTTAAGAAAAACATAAAATTACAAAAATGGTGGAAATGGGTCGTTTCGGGTAGTATTTCCACTCGTACGCCTTGTATCTTGTTCCCGGGGCTTCAAATCTTCAGGGATTCACTTCTTAAACTTCTTTAATGATCCTAGGATCATAAGGGAGCAAAGGATTGCTGCCTATGGGTTATAGAGAGAAGATGGTGTGGTGCGAGTTGGAATGAACACACAAGAGCCCTATTTATAGTGTTTTCGAAACTTAGGGACCAAGGAGACTTTGTAATCTGGTTTGGACATGTAAGGGGTCTAGATTATGAGGTGTAGAAGCTATGAGATGAGTTGTATAAGCTATAAACTAGCTTTGGTGTGTTGGTTTGTTCCTAGTATGCCACGGCTAAAGAAAGGAAGAAACAAGAGCCATGTCAAGCTTTTTAATAAAAAACAAATGAAGATATTTGTTGTAGCAGCTGAGTAAGCAACTTAGGATGCATGTGGGTAAGTTATTTTGCAAAGGAATCCTTTAAAATGGGTCAATATTGCAAAAGAATGGGTTTCGGGTTCATATGAGCTCATAAGGGTTCGAATTCTTGTTTTTGGCTTATATTTCGCATACATTGATCAAAGAATGATGGATACATGTCATCATGGTTTGTGTCAAGGTTTATCAATGGGAATTTGCAAGTGGTTTGGGTTAAAACGGGCTAAAAATGAGTAAGTTAGGCCGCGGGTCATTATAGGACTCATTAGGGTTTCTTTGAGTTTTCTTGGTTTATAATTCGTGTGTAATGGATCAATAATGATAGAATACTGACCCTAGGCATTGTATAAAGGATTACTAATGAAAATTGATTGGTGGTTTAAGTTAAAATGGGTCAAAATAGAAAGAATAAGCCGTGGGTTGGATTAGGGCTTGTATTGGATTTATTAGGGTTTTCTAGGCTTCAATCTTTTGTATATTGCTAAGATAAAGATAGATAATGAATTGTAAACTCATTTTATGAGTTTACAATAGCTCTTGGTTGATTGTTCGGGATTAAAAATGGTTAGAAACGAGTAAACGGGTCAAATGAACCAATTAGGTACATTTAGGGTTTCTCAGATTCGTTTTACGTACAAATGAAATAATATGATGAAGTAATGATGAAATAATGATTAAATAGGATTGATATGATTGTAAAATAAGTTATTACAACTTATTTGAGTGTTGGTTTAGGTTTATGATGGATAAAAACGAAGAAACAGGTCATGGTTTAGTATTTAGCTCGGGTTAGGGTTTCTAACTTGGATTTCTTGTAATTTCATGGAATGGGGATGAGTATGGATTGTAAATGAAGTGTATGACTTGCTTGTAACTTGTACTTGATGGATTGTACAAGATTCATAGGAAAATGGAGGTAAAACGGCTATTTTAGATATTGTCTATTAATGACTTGTACATTAAGCTTTTAAGGATTTGTAGTTTTGTATTTTGGCTTGGAGGGAGTTTATATTTCAAATGAGATGTTATATTACTTGTACATATGCTTTAGTATCTTGTACATTCACTTTAGATGTTAACTCTTCATGAAATTAGGGTTTTAGAGGCATATGATAACGGTTTAAAGCCCGTTTAGATATAACGTTGCGAATGGTACATTATAGGAATAATGTACTTTGTAATGATGATAGAATGATATTGAATTGACATGTTATGATGTTTGCTTGACATATATGAAGATAGGATTGCCATAGATAGGTTGTGTGAGCTCGTCTACTTTAGTTATGCATACTGAGATATTGATAATGTAATAAAGCGAAAAATTTCCCCGTATAATTGTGATAATAGTAAAATTTTGCATTTGATGAAAATTCTTAGGTTGTTATAACCTGGATGATTTTGAAGAATGCAAAGGGGGATTTGTTACCTTTGGAGGTAGCAAAGGCTACATTACTGGTAAAGGTATATTAGATTTTGATAGTGTGTCTTTTGTAAAAGAACTTGGGCATTTTAATCTTTTTTCAATATCCCAAATATATGATAAGCATCATAAGGTTCTTTTTACTGAAACTGAATGTCTTGTTGTATCTCCTGACTTTAAGATGCCTGATGAAAATCAGATACTTCTAAA
>BQNB010152229.1:0-15800 GCA_026074375.1 Tanacetum coccineum | reverse complement strand
ATTATTGCTCTTGTTGATTTTTATACTTATTTATATATTTTATATTCTATTATATATTATATATATTTACAGTGTAAATTTAACCAATCAGCTCGCAAAACTCTTTATGTTTGTTCAGGTCTTCATAGACAATTCCTGGTGGATCGTATGATGGAGTGTAGGGTTCTTTGAATTCAATTTCTGGAAAGGTCTTCTGAGGTTTGGTGATGTTAAGTTTCTTCTGGTAACTCTTTACACCAAGCTGTAGATCTTCGACATGTCTCTTGAGGATTAGGCTTCTTGTGAACATACGAAGGGCCACAATAAAGTCAACAATATCACTCCTGTGGAGGTGGAATAACTTATGTTGAACAACAAGAAGAAGTATATCTTCAATGTCGTTCAGGTGTAGATCAACGAAGTCACCTTCTTTAAACTTATAAAACTGTTAATCAGATCTTTTCACCATGATCTCTTCCATGTGACCATATCCATGCAATTTCTTAACACTAACACTCTTCACACCAAGAATCTCCTTAGTAGAGTAAACATTATGCTTGAAAATTTTGCTTACCTGAGATCAGTACCATAATTTACGTCTTTCACCCCAGTGCTTGATTCCCTTTTCAGCATCTTTGTCATACGCATGTTTAATGGTACTCCAAAGTGTAGGGACCATGTCTTTAATTCCCTTGATCTTATACCGAGCCACCTTTGTCTTCATAATAGATGTAGTATATGTAACCTCTGGATTAGAAGTTGTAGGTTCCATGATCATTCATATAAACCTTTAACAATGATATGTAGAATCAAGAGATTAAATTAAACAAGGATTGATTGAAAAATTAAAAGAGAACAATTTGGTGGCTAGAAACCCTAAAAGTAATATTGACTAGCTTACCTAAGAATGAGAAAAACATAGAGTATTTATACTCTAAAGAGGATCAGCCTAGGAGGCCTTTGAGGGCTTTATCTGGGCTTTTTGCATCTTGGCCCGTTTACATCATTAAACATTACAATTAATTAACTAACTAACGAGCTATGAAACACCAATTTTCTTCAAGACCGAGCTTCACTTGTTAGACTGTGAAATTGTGTTTCTAACAAAGGATCTTCAAAAACTAAGTTTCAAACAGTACGGATAATCGACACACAGCCTCCCCGGCGGCGGCGCCAAAAATTGATTCTTAAAGTCTTACTATATATATAAATATAAATATAAATACTTATATAAATATATAATACAATATAGTAAGAAGGAAATAATCAATGAAATCCGGAACCAGTATAGAAGTGTGTTCCCGGGTCGTTTTTCCCCGACGAGGCTGGACTTGAAAATCGGTACTGTCAAAAAGTTAGAAATTGAATGATATTAATGATTAAGGGGGTTAGAAAGCTAAATTATCTAATAATATGAAAAAACGATTAAGGGAAACCTAAAAATTATGAAATAAAACTAAAAAAACCGAGAGCAAGGGCCCCGAACAAGGGGTCAAAAACCTAAATTCTTAAAAATTAACCCTACAAAGATTTTTTTACTTCTAATCTACTCTATGTGACTAAAAATGAAGAATAAAAAAGACTAGACTAAAAACGGAGCTAAAACGAGCTTAAAAATGAGAAAACAAAAACGGGGTCGAAACCCGTTCTTTAAAAAGTAAAATTTTGCAAAAATGACCCTACGAAAGATTTTCTATTTTTCCTAAGTGAAGACTGATAAAATAAAATTTTCTAAAAAAGAAAAATATTTTTTTGATTTTTATTTAATTTGTTATAATTAAAATACGAATTAAAAGAAAATAAATTATAAAAAATACTAACTTTTAAGCTAAAAATCTAGAAAAATTCCTAAAAATAGTTGACACTATGACAGATTTTCTAAAAATAAAAGCCCAACCTCTCGGCTTATAAATAAGCCGTGAAAAAGCCCAAAAGAGCTTATAGGCTTACTGCCTAAACGTCTATAAGAATAAAACAAATACACACTCTACCGGATGAGCTAATGTAGCACAGCGGTAGAGGTGTGTTATAAAAGTGTTGGTTGATGGGGTTGAGGTCCCGAGTTCGAGTCTTGCTCACTCGGGGCCTCCCCTAATCCCAACACTTTTATTTCTCATTTTTTTTACAACTTTTTGAAAAAGCTAAAAATAAGCAACTTTAAAAAAAGGAAATTTTTTTGTAACATAGAAATAAGCACGAAAAAAAAGGGCAGTTTGCTAATTTTATACTAAGACTAAAAAGTGCTTAACTGTTAGGCAGTTTAAGCTCTAGTAAGCTTATGGAAAATGGAAATAAGCTACAATAAGCAATAAGCTATTCCTAAAGAGCTAAATAGAGCAAAAATAAGCATTGACAATAAGCTAAAGAAAGAAAACAGCTAGAAAGGGATAAACACTTAAAATTTTTACACTAAGAATCAAATAAGCCCAAATAAGCTTAAGACAAATCCAAATAAGCTATAACAAGCTTAAACTAACCTAATAAGCTAATGCAGCAACAAATAAGCAAAATCAAACAGACAGATAAGCTAGAAAACCTAAATAAGCTATGGGGTTAAACTGCATGCAAAACAGGCCCTATGGTCACTTTTGGCTTAAAAATAAGCACTCTAAAGGGACTCTTAGGCTTAGTGCTTGCTAGGGCTTATACAATAGCTTATGGCCTTTCTAAAAATACAAAAATCTAAACTAACCTATCTTAGGAAGGCCAAGAAAAAGGGCTAGAAAAATGGGTGCTAGCACCAGGGGAGGCTTTCTCAAAGAAAAAGGGCTAAAAGCTAGCTTAAAAATAAGCTGGCAAATAAGCTTAAAATTTTAAGGTAAGTTAAAACAGATGGACACAAGCTCCTAATGAGCTTGTGCACCAATTTTTAAAAGCTACAAACAAAAATAAACTGCTGATATTTTAGGATGCAAAAGGGAGCTTTTGACTAAAAAGAAACTAAGTAGACTTTGACAGTTTTAAGTGAGACAAATGTAAACCCCAAAGACTGTTTTACAACTTCATTTGGACACTAAAATGGACTCAAAAATAGACTCAAAAGCTATTTTTAAGGAACCTAACCAAATAAGCTCCTTGGACTGTTTTTTTACCAAAACAGTTTCAAAGAACCTTTTTGAAATACTTAAAAAAAAAACTTTTAAGCCCTAACTCTTTTAAAATCAGACCAGATACAGATTAAAAATACTTATCAAAACTTATCAAATGACCCATAGTGTTTTTAACTCATTTTGACCCATGTTTATCCCTTGACCCAAACACCCCCTTAGGATTTTGAAAAACCTTTTTAAACTGTTTTTAAGAGATTTAAGCAATTGGTTTTGAATCATAAATGATAAACAAGCAAGTTCAAGCAGAGATAAGCAAAAAGAAAGCAAAAATAAGCAATTAAAATAAGCAAACAGTTATAAGCAAATTATGACAGTTTAAGACAGTTTTGGCATAAAACTTCAACAAAGGACAAGGCAAGCAAATAAAAGAACAAATAGCATGAGATAACAATTATAAGCAAAAAAAGACAGGAAATAAGCAGGAATAAGCTAGCTACAGTAAAAATAAGCAAAAATGAAAAAGGGAACTTACAAGAGTCCTATGCTTTTTCTCTTGATTTCAGTAGCCAATAACAAACCTATTGCCTCCCATGAGGCTCTAAAACCACAGCCATCCAGAATACACTGTGCTCCATTTGCTTTCTTGAAATATTTTTTTTGGTAAATTTTGAGTACTAGTTGCTTAAATGACTACAAGCTATGATTAAGCTTAAGCCATATAAGTTTTTACAGCTTAGATTATGTAAGCTAAACTTAAGAATATCTTTTTCAAAGTGGTTATAACAATGTAGGACTTAAGAATAAGTAAATTTAGAACATAAAACCTTGAAACTTTTCATTAATTTAAAAGAGAGTACATTAAATTTGTAAAATACATAAAAAATATTCTTGGTCCTTCGGGTCTATGGGAATCTGAAAATAACCCGAGAAGCCATCGAGGAAACAATAGTATTGATTTCCCGCGAGTCTTTCGAGCATTTGATCCATGAAGGGCAATGGAAAGTGGTCCTTTCGGGTAGCTTCATTCAACTTTCTATAGTCAATGCATACTCTCCACCCTGTGACCAATCGAGTCGGTATTAAATCATTTTCATCATTTTTTACGACGGTCATGCCACCCTTTTTCGGTACACAGTGCACCGGGCTTACCCATGGACTGTCAGAGATCGGATAAATTAATCCGGCGTCAAGAAGTTTTTCAACCTCTTTTTTGATGACGTCATGGATTTTCGGATTTACCCGCCTTTGATGTTGAACCGTCGGTTCGTAGTCCTCTTCCAATGAGAATTTGTGTGGGTACAAACTCTGGTTTAATACCCTTAATATCGCGGAAAGTTTCAAGCGCTGGCTCGCTTGTGGGGACTGTTAGAACGTCGATAGAGCTGCTTTCCTCATCTTCTTTAAATCTTTTGCAATTATGACGGGCAACTTGTCGTTACCTTCCAAAAATGCATATTCTAAATGAGGTGGCAAGTCCTTGAGTTCAACCTCAGGGGGCTCATTAACTGAAGATTTTTCATTGTTTGCTTCACAAATTTTAAGATCTTTTGGAATTTCTGGAAAATAATTTCCTTGATTGGGAAGGGGTGGTGATGGATCACTATTAAGAATTGCTTCGAGGAGAAGAATGTCCCCATCAGGGTCATAATACGTTGGATCAACTTCCGGTGAAGTTGGATCATCCTCTATAGCAAGAAAAGAGTCGGCTTCCTCAAAAAGGAGAAAATCACTGTCCCCGAATGGAGTTAGAGTCGGAGAAGAAGTAGAAACGATTGGATCATAGTAAGGAGTGGGATTGCCACTCGAGATCACATTAGAGAAACCAAGAACTTCTTGAGAGTATTCTTCACAAGCCATATCAATGACGTCAATTCGGTTTGCCGTCATATGATTGTAATTAGCCGTGTATCTCGAAGTTTGGTCCAGATTAAATGTGATGGCAATCTTGCCAACACAAAGGGTTATTTCACCTTCGTATACATCTATCAATGCACGACTGGTCTTTAAGAAACTCCTCCCGAGACTTAAGGGTACTCGGGAGTCTGGCTCAAAATCTACGACCACGAAATCTGCTGGAAATTAGAAACTCTGCCCACGTTACATAGAACGTCTTCGGCGATAACGATCGTTAAGATGATCGAATGGTCCAAAAAAACAAAAATAAGTTCTAGCGTCATGCAAGTCGGGGTTAGTTCGGGAAGAGAGAGATTTTTCCATCGGAGGTCTAGAATTTGTATTTCCTTGATTAAAATTGGCTGCAGCAGCTTGTGAAACGTACTCTTGAATGTTGTCTTGATAAATGTTGCCATTGGTGGCTGGACAATTTCTATAAGAATGAGCACCTCCACAAGTTACACAACTCTGCTCGACCGCTTTTACGGGTGCGGGAGCTTGGGCTTTTTGCTTTTCGACAAGCATAGTCTTCATCATGTTCTTAAGTTCAGAAACTTCGGTTGTAAGAGCAGCAACATCTGGTGAAATTCCAGGAGTAGATGAATTCGAACTCACTTTGGCAACGACTGCCTTGTTTCGTGAATTACGAACCTTGGATTTACTCTCGATAATTTTCAAGCATTCACGAGGCATCTTATCCAAAAAGTTTCCACCCGCAGCAGAATTCAATGAATCTTGATCATTAGCATTCAAAGCATTGTAAAATGTATCTAGCTGATGTAATTCAGAAAATCCGTGATGTGGGCATGCTCGAAGAAGGTCATTAAATCGATCCCAAGCCTCGTAAAATGATTCGTCAAATCTTTGTTGAAATCTCGTGATTTCATTTCGAAGATTTGTCGTTTTTGAAGGAGGAAAGAATTGATTAATGAATTTTGAAACAAGATCATCCCATGTCAAAATTGATCGAGGAGGTTCTTTTTCTAGCCAAATCCGGGCTGAACCTTCAAGAGAAAATGGAAAAAGCATAAGCTTAATTGACGTGCTCGGGATATCCGGGAATCTCATCGTTGAGGTAATCTTATTGAAATAACGGATGTGAGCATGTGGATCCTCTTTATCATGTCCGAAAAACTGTTTGTTTTGAACAAGATTGATCAAACCATGCTTCAACTCAAAATTAGCATTGATTTCAGGAATTACAATTGCATCCTCATACCCCTCGGTGGGTGCTTGGAGATATTGTGCCATAGTCCGGTTATCAGCCATCGGAACTAGGGGAGGAGCTGGATTTTCACTTGGTTCTTCAAGATTAAATGGTTCAACAAAAGCCGGTGAGGCTTGTTGTTGTTGACGGTTAAGATTACGGGATTGAGATCGAGTGCGCATGCACTAAAATATAAAAAGAAAATTTACACTAATTTTTTTTGTTCTTTTTTGTTTATCAAAAATAAATTCACAATTTATTTTAATAACAACAACGAAATAAAACAACTTAAACCTAATAATCAACAAGCTTCTCGTTAACTCTTCGAAAAGAAAAACGCACAAAGGAGCGGAGGAATAGGAAAGCGCGAAGCTATTAAAAACCTTTTTCCTTTAGGGTCGTAGTTCCTAGGAACAACCCGCCTTATACCCCTCTTTGAGTTTGTTTATCTTTTAAAAGGTGAACCGTACCTCGCAAGTGACACAAAATGTAAGTTTTTGATTCTTTGGTTCGGAAACTTATTAAAGGATAATACTTCAGTTGAAAGTATTATATGTTGGTGTTCTTTTTAAATGATAATTAAACTAAAAAGAAAATGAAAATATTTTTGTACTTTTAGGGTTTTTTTTATAAAGCGAATAACTTCAAGAATGAAGGATCTTCGAAAACTAAGTTTCAAACAGTACGGATAATCGACACACAACCTCCCCGGCAGCGGCGCCAAAAATTGATTCTTAAAGTCTTACTATATATATAAATGCCTATATAAATATATAATACAATATAGTAAGAAGGAAATAATCAATGAAATCCGGAAGTAGTATAGAAGTGTGTTCTCGGGTCGTTTATTCCCAACGAGGCTGGACTTGAAAATCGGTACAGTTGGAAAGTTGGAAATTGAATGATATTAATGATTAAGGGGATTAGAAAGCTAAATTATCTACTAATATGCAAAAACGATTAAGAAAAACCTAAAAATTATGAAAAAAACGAGAGCAAGAGCCCCGAACAAGGGGTCAAAAACCTAATTTCTTAAAAATTAACCCTACAAAGATTTTTTTTTACTTCTAATCTACTCTATGTGACTAAAAATGAAGAATAAAACAGACTAGACTAAAAACGGAGCTAAAACGAGCTCAAAAATGAGAAAACAAAAACGGGTTCGAATCCCGTTCTTTAAGAAATGAAATTTTGCAATAATGTCCCTACGAAAGATTTTCTATTTTTCCTAAGTGAAGACTGATAAAATAAAATTTTCTAAAAAAGAAAAATATTTTTTTGATTTTTATTTAGTTTTTAATAATTAAAAAACAGATTTAAAGAAAATAAATGATAAAAATAGCAAACAAAGTTAGAAAAATGTGAAAAAATACAGAAAAGTAGATAAATGTGTCTTGGTTCTATGAAAAATAAGAGCTAGAAAAGTGGGCTTATAAATAAGCCGTAATAAGCTAAAAACAGCTTATGGGCTTAATGGGCTAAAAAGCCTATATAGAATTAATAATGCAACTCACTACCGGATGAGCTATTATAGCACGGCGGTAGTGAGTGTGTTATAAAAGTGTTGGTTGATGGGGTTGAGGTCCCGAGTTCGAGTCTTGCTCACTCGGGGCCTCCCCTAATCCCAACACTTTTATTTCTCATTTTTTTACAACTTTTTGAAAAAGCTAAAAATAAGCAACTTTAAAAAAGGAAAATTTTTTGTAACTTAGAAATAAGCACGAAATAAGCTAAAAAAAGGCAGTTTGCTAATTTTATACTAAGACTAAAAAGTGCTTAACTGTTAGGCAGTTTAAGCTCTAGTAAGCTTATGGAAAATGGAAATAAGCTACAATAAGCAATAAGCTATTCCTAAAGAGCTAAATAGAGCAAAAATAAGCATTGACAATAAGCTAAAGAAAGAAAACAGCTAGAAAGGGATAAACACTTAAAATTTTTACACTAAGAATCAAATAAGCCCAAATAAGCTTAAGACAAATCCAAATAAGCTATAACAAGCTTAAACTAACCTAATAAGCTAATGCAGCAACAAATAAGCAAAATCAAACAGACAGATAAGCTAGAAAACCTAAATAAGCTATGGGGTTAAACTGCATGCAAAACAGGCCCTATGGTCACTTTTGGCTTAAAAATAAGCACTCTAAAGGGACTCTTAGGCTTAGTGCTTGCTAGGGCTTATAGAATAGCTTATGGCCTTTCTAAAAATACAAAAATCTAAACTTGCCTATCTTAGGAAGGCCAAGAAAAAGGGCTAGAAAAATGGGTGTAGCACCAGGGGAGGCTTTCTCAAAGAAAAAGGGCTAAAAGCTAGCTTAAAAATAAGTTGGCAAATAAGCTTAAAATTTTAAGGTAAGTTAAAACAGATGGACACAAGCTCCTAATGAGCTTGTGCACTAATTTTTAAAAGCTATAAACAAAAATAAACTGCTAATATTTTAGGATGCAAAAGGGAGCTTTTGATTAAAAAGAAACTCAGTAGACTTTGACAGGTTTTACTTAAAACACAAATGCAAATGCATACTTACTTCACTTCTCTACTACTGCATATAAGACTCAAAAGGACATATGTTTAACACAACAAAAAGTGTTTAATCAATTTATAAACAAATAAGCTGATATACACCTCTAAAATTCAACAGGTTCAAGCCTATTAGCACAAGATACCTTAAAACTGAATTTTAATCCTAACAACCACTTAAAACAGCTTAATACCACTCAAATTGACTAGTTAAAAATGACTAAAGGACCCCAACCCATTGCCTTAACCATTCTGACCCATTTTGGGCATGACCCAAACACCCCTTAAAATTTAGAATTCACTTTTTAAAACTGTTTTAAAGAGTTTTAAGCAAGGGTTTTGAAAAACAGTTGATAACAAAGATTTGTTAAGCAAAAATAATCAAAAATCACACACAAATAAGCACTTAAACTAGCAAATAAGCAAATGATAGATTTAAGCAATACTTGACAGATTAACATACAATTTGAATAAAGGACAAAATAAGTATAAAGCAAACACAAACAAGCATAAAGAACTTAAACAAGCAGCAATAAGCATAAATAAGCACAAGATAAGCACATGAACAGTAAAAATAAGCAAAAAATCAAAAGAGAGACTTACAAAGGGTCTTATGCTTTTTGGTAAGAAATAAGCTTTCCAAAAGCTTAAAAACCAAGCCTATAGCCTCCCATGAGGCACTAAACCATGGCCATCCACAATACACCATGCTCCATTATCCTTGGACAGATTTTTATGATTTTGAGTGAAAAAGGACTAAACACTATAAGCTATGATAAAGCTTATAAAGTTAAGTCATAAAAGCTTAAGAGACACTATTGAGAGCTTATATGAGCTTTTTAAAACATCTTAATAACAAGTAAGCAAGGATTTGAAAACAGGACATTACTTAAAAATACCTTAAACTTTCATTAATACTTAAAAAAGATTACAAGACTTAAAAAAGTTACAATAAGCTGGTAAAACTAAATAAGCTGTAAATAAATATAAAGTAGATAAAAATTAATAAAAAAAGATGATGCCCTAATGACTTACATTGATGCCCTATTTATACTAAGACTATGAAGATTCTAGGTCTTCTTGCTGTGTTTGTTGTGTGAGAGAACTCAAATCTTCATCTCAGCCATCAAATGCCTTTGTGCTTCTTTAAAATGATCACAACCCTTGATTAAGCACACGTAGCCTCTCTTGTCCAATCAGACACCATGGGATTGCCATGGTGTCATTCTTTCTTGGCTGTTTGTGAAGTGGGGATGAAAGGGGTTTAAGTGGGGTTTATAGATTTAATGATTTTTTGTTTGTTTGCCAGAGGTAGGAGACAATGAACAGTACTTGGGTACTGTTCATTGGCGGGAAAAAAGGTTTTATGTCTGTTTGTGCAGGAACAAGTTTGTGGAGTTGGCAAAACAAGCCCTCCAAGGTGTATGTTGTTGTTGCAAATTAAGTCCTTGTGGTGGATTCAACTTTGGGGGATGGCAGAAACAACCCCTCAAAGTTATAAGGGGTTTTACAAAGTTAGTCCCTAAAGGGACTAACGAAGTTATGGTTAAAAGGTTTTTGGGTTTTAACGCCCGTTAGGTATTTGTTTGGGCTTTTTGTATGGGCCGGTTATAAGATTTGGACCTTGGGCCTTTTATAGTCTTCATTAAATGTACTAATGGGCTTATCCGGCCCATTAGATGGGTTCGGGTGGGCCCATTAAGTATTCTTTGGTGTCGGCTCCGGTTTTGACTGTTGACTTTGTCAGGGTTGACTTTGACTTTTGTTGACTTTGGCTTCGATTTGACTTTGGCTTTTCTACGACTTTGGTTTTTCCACCATTGCCCACTCCGTGCTTGGTTGTTGTCCCGTCTGTGCATGATTTTTCGTCATTTTCTCGGATATGATCCGTTCCTGCACAAAATAATGTAACACATACACATACAATGAATTTTTAGGTACGTTATTGGGTCAATAAGCTGCTTTTAATGGTGAAAGGCGTATGTGATAAATTAACGCATACCAAAGTTTTTCTTGTCTTCCGCACTACTCAATAAAAACCTATAATTCTTGTAAAAGCACTCCTTTGAAGTAACAACATTCTACCTCAAAGCTTAATACCACTATACTTTATGGCAATCCCAAGGAATATGCACATACCTTAACTGGTTCGAAGCATCTCATTGCTTAACACTAGCCAAACCACCAAAAAGTCCCAAACATATCTATAGGCGCTCTTAAAAATGGTTGTATCCTCTGCCCAAAGAACCTTGGACAGACCAGACTGAATCAGAGGCAAGAGTGTCACATTTGTTTCCTTAACCAACCCATTCTGCTGTTGTAACCCTGCAACACCCAAATGTTTGGCGACCCCACTCTTCGTACATTGTTGTGTAGACCTCTGATTACAAAAATCAAGAACATTACCCGTGTTGATCTTCCACCCAATCTGATATTCTCCTAACTGCTTCCTACCCTTCAATGTCTTCATAGTCACAGCCTGACCATCCAGGGTATATACGTAATTAGCTCTTCTTGTTCCTGATAGTACCACCAGTGAACCCTTTATAACCTTGATCTTGCCCGACTGCATCTTCACGGTAAAACCCTCTTTTTCAAGAGTGCCCAGCGATATCAAGTTCCGCCTTAATTCCAGAACATACCTGACGTTGTCCAACACGAAACTTGACCCATCCCTCATCTGTACTTGAACCTTACATGTCCCCTCGTATACGGCATTCTCTACCATCACCAAGTAGTATATTACCACCGTCATACTCTTCCAAATCAAACAAGTAATCTCTCTTGTATGTTATATGGTACGAGCCCCCTGAATCCATGATCCAGTCCAATAGTTCTTTAGCACTCATAGTCATCATAACATTAGCATTGCCATGTTCATCAGCTCCAGAACTGGATACTTGATCTTTATTTCTGACAAAACCTTGTGATTTCTTATGATTATACCTGGGATAATCCCTCTTCAAATGCTCTTCTGACTGACATATATAACACCCGAGTTTATTGCGTATTCCCTGTAACTTTAACCACACACTATCTGTACTCTGCTCCATTCATCTTCTGAAGTTCCCTAGAATTAAGTTTCGCGAGCACGTCTTCTAGCTTCAAAGTATCCCGACTATATAGCAAAGTCTCCACAAAATTATCGTAAGATGATGGTAAATATGTGAGTAATAATAATGCTTTATCCTCATCTGATATAGCAGTATCTATAGCTGCTAAGTCACCCACCAGCTTATGAAACTCATCAATATGTTCAGACTAACTCTCACCCGGATGCATTTGAAAGTATATAACTTTCTTTTCAAGTACAAACGATTAGCTAAAGACTTTGTCATATATAAAGTCTCTAACTTTTTCTAAATCCCCGATGCAGTCGTCTCCTTGGTAATCTCCTATAGGACCCGGTCACCTAAACACAAGATCAATGTGCTGTAAGCCTTTTTTTGAATGTCTTGATCATATGCCGCTATTGTGGTTGCAGGTAATTCCTCCAATGCTGCAGCTAATCCTTGCTGTTCTAGTAAAGCCGTCATCCTTACCTGCCATAGCGCGAAGTCATTCGTTTCATTGAATTTTTCGATGTCAAACTTGGTCCCCGTCATCTTTGTCCAAACCCTTTGATTATTCTGATAAACTTGTGATATAAACCTCACAACATCGAACTAAACAAAGTCTCTCGTGTGTAACACCCTTGTCGACTTTATATGCTAAATTCGTAACTTATGAACCAAGTTACTAAGCAACAAGACAAGAAAGATTTGAAACTTCAAACACCTTTTTTAAATAAACCTTTAACAAATAAAGCTTCAAATTAAATGTTGTCTTTAACACTTCTCCCGTGACCACTTGCACCACATTTCCATGTAACAAGTACATGCATATAAATTATTCCTTACTACAACTTAAAAAAAACTTCTTTATTCCTTAATTTACGTGAATGTACAAGTATCACATGCATGTACCAAATATCCATTCACGTGCATGTAGTTTTAACCCTTTATATACATGCAATGAACACCCTTTTCTTTTCTTTATAAAAGAAAAGAATAAAAGAATGACTTTTAGTCTTTCATGGCAAATAAATATCTTTGTAAGATAATATCACGTGCATGCCAAAACCTCACATGCATGTGCAAGAAAACAAAAGCCGCCTTGTCTTTTTATATTTCATTTCCTTTGTTTAAAAAACAAACCGCCAAAAGAGTCATTTTCTTCTTCTTTCTTCTACGCAGCTCCAAGAAAGAAAAAAAATACTATACCAGTTGATTTCCAGGAAACCGAAAACCAACGAACCCTTAAGTTTTCTTTATCCCATGTCGATGCCTCAACAACTCAAAAACCTAAGAACCTTGAACGTTTCTACCCCTTTGTCGCAAACCGCGATAATCGAAATGTTTCAAGAAAAACTCTTGATGCTCGATTGAACACCAACACCTACTGTACAAAACCGAAATAGCAGAAACCCTTGTCGATATATATTACTTTTGCAAACCGATTTTTATGAACCCAAAAAACCTTGCAAAACCTCGACAACCTTGAATCTTTAAAACCTGAAAACCCAAGAAACCTGGTTATGTTCTTTGTCGAGAAACCCAACAAACCCAAACACACCAGCCATCGATCTTTAGTAACCAAAAAGACCAAGACTTTCTTTAACCCTTGTTGATAATCTCGACAACTTGAAAGTCCAAGAACCCTTTTAGTCGACGAACCTGGTAGCCCAAGCAGAATAGCTTCCACTCCTTCCAGAAAAACGAACACTAAAAGCTTTAAGACCCCTTTTCTGTCGCCCAACCGTTGCACCTTGTTCTCATGAACCGAACAACAATCCTGTTGTCAAAACCTTTCAACAGAAACAACACCCCTGTTGCTTTAAAAACAAACAACAGAACCTTCAAACTATCGAACCTAGCTTCTACCCGAGACCTTCGAACCAAGGCTCTGATACCACTTGTTGGAATAACGACCAACAACCTGGATGCTAGAACGCGGATAACTCGATATGAATGAATAAACACGACACGACAGAAAAGTAATGACACGTAATCTTGCTCCCAAACGATTATTATATTAAGAAACAAGGAAAAAAATGGTACATTATCACCCCATCTCATCTCCTTTTATAGAGATGAGGGGGAGAATACAAGTTCTTTTAGAACTCTATAAGTCGGTTGGATACAATGGAAGAAGAAGCAAAAATGAGTTTGGTGTTTAACTGTGACAAGTTGTTGTGCCAAACTCTGCCAAACATTCAAACCGACCTATCTATCTCATTTGACTAATACATTTAACTAAAGTAACACTTAACACCCTAAACATTCGACTAATGTGCATACTATACTTAACATGTTGCAACTTGGGTAGTTAGTTTCTTATTTAGTTGGAAGTTATTAGTGTATTATTTCCCTTTCCAAAAGACTACATACTAGTCTTGGTTTGTTTATGAACAGGATAGGAAATAGATCAACCATTTCTTGTCTCACTTCCTTCTTGTCCTTCCTTTTCTGTAAACCATATCATAGGGTTGGGGTTTCAAATTGCATATTACACGCAAAAACCCAAAAGAAAATTAGATATAGTAACTTGCTGTCTTCATTAATACATAAACTAGTTTCATGAAGTCATTTGGGTTACGATAAATAACATGTATATCTTAATGAAATAAAAACAAATAGTCGTATGCCTGCGGTATGCGTGAAGAACAAAGTGAGAGCTTGATGGTGATAATATATATAATATGATTTTTGAGATAAGCCCACGCAATGTGGCGACTTTCAAAAGGGAGAAAGTAAGGACATGACTTGTAATTTTTACATGCTAGAAGGACATGACCCGACAATATATGTGAAATCTAGTCAACCTTAAGGACCATTTAAGAAATTAAACCTTTTAATTATGTGTGTGTATGTATATATAGATTTTAGTTAAAGTAGTGTAGTACCTTAAAGTTGTTGAAATGAAAAGCATTTTAGATCGTTGGATCTACTATTTTGATTAAGATGACATTAACTCCATTAAAAGAAAGTCAAAAATAAAATTAATTACTTTTTTATATCAATAAGGGTATATTGAGTAATCTTTATTTGATCAAATGTATGTTACAAATTGTCTTATTCAATGCCATTTAACCATCACCATTTAACATTTAATATACCTTCTTTTTTACTCTGTGTACGAGTTGCTCTTCGCGTAGGAGTTGTTCTTCAGCTACGATTTGTTCTTTATGTACGAGTTGCTCTTCGTGTAGGAGTTTCTCTTCATGTACAAGTTGTTCTTTGTGTACGCGTTGCTCTCGTGTAGGATTTGCTCTTCATGTACGAGTTGTTCTTTGTGTACGAGTATTTGCTCTTCGTGTAGGAGTTGCTCTTCATGTACGAGTTGTTCTTTGTGTATGATTTGCTCTTCGTGTAGGAGTTTCTCTTAATGTACGAGTTGTTCTTGGTGTACGAGTTGCTCTTTGTGTAGGAGTCGCTCTTCGTGTACGAGTTGCTCTTCATGTAGGATTTGCTCTTCGTGTACGAGTTGTTCTTTGTGTACGAGTTGCTCTTCGTGTAGAAGTTGCTCTTTATGTACGAGTTGTTCTTTGTGTACGAGTTGCTCTTCGTGTAGGAGTTAATCTTCGTGTACGAGTTATTCTTTGTGTACGAGTTCAACATCGTGTGTTATATACTCATATTTGAGTTCAATGTCATGTGTCAGCTATGAGAAATTGTTTGTGACGAGCTCAGTAATTGTGTTTATTTACCACTAGCTAAAATTAAGGAGGTCATTAATATGAAAAAATTAATGGTCCTATATTTGGTTTACAACATACGAGAGAGTCAATGAAGCTAAAATTAAGGATGCAATAAATTAAAGACTACAAAATATTTTTATGTAACTTACCATCAATATATGAAAAAACTACAAAATTGCCATCCTTTTAATTTTGATCAACCATCATCATTAATGACACATCCAACGGTTAAGATGACTTCTTATTTTAATAACTTTAAGATACTACACCACAATAACCCTCCTCTATGTATATATATATATATATATGTATGTATATATATGTATGTATGTATATATATATATATATATATATATATGTATATATATATATATGTATGTATATATATATATATATGTATGTATATATATATAT
>BQNB010152228.1:4184-15800 GCA_026074375.1 Tanacetum coccineum | reverse complement strand
CCAGGATGTATAGAGTACCTAGTCTTATGAGCTTCGTCCATAATTATCATTCGCACACCTCCTACTAACGGGACCCATATATGGTCTATAAAGTATAAACTCCCGTCTTCTTTCCTTTCTATTTGTTGGTCTAAACCATGTAACCTTTCTGTAAGTATGTTCTCTTGCTTGAATGCCTCACTCTAGGCAGCCAGTATCATTCCTCTTATTCCAAACTGAATAACCATAGCCATTGCTCGTACACGTCTAGGTTTCACTCGTTCCTTCCTACTTAATGCATCAACCACCATATTCGCCTTACTTAGATAGTAGCGAATCTCATACTCATAGTCACTAAATAACTCAATTCACCTCCTCTGACACATATTCAACTCCTTCTGATCAAATATGTGTTGAAGGCTCTTGTGATCAGTGTAGATGACACTCTTCGTACCATACAAATAATGCCTCCAAGTTTTAAAGGCAAACACAACTGCTCCTAATTCTTGGTCGTGCGTTGTATAATCCTTCGCATGGATCTTTAGCTGTCTTGATGCCTAGGCAATTACTTTGCCCCTTTTGCATGAGTACACAACCTAATCATTGATTCGACGCGTCGTAGTAAACTACAAACTCTTTGGATCTATCAAGAAATAACAATATTGGTGCATTTCCCAAATTGTCCTTCAATGTCTGAAAAGCTTCCTATTGTTCCTTGGCCCACTCATACTTCTGATTCTTCTGAGCCAGTGAAGTAAGGGGTTTAGCAATCTTAGAAAAATTCATGATAAACGTTGATAGTAACCTGCCAATCCCAAGAATGATCATATCTCGGATGGCGTCTTAGGTACTTTTAAATTCCTCATAGCTTCTATCTTACTAGAGTCCATGAGAATATCATTGCTGTTAATCCATGTGTCCAAGAACACGCACTTCTTGTAGCCAGAATTCATACTTGGAAAGCTAGGCAAACAACTTCCCTTCTTCAGCAAACAACACTGGTGCTCCCCACGGAGAGTGACTTGGTCGAATAAAACATATATCAAACGATTTGTAAGGGTTACGAACCATCGAATAGGGTAGAAAATGAATATCGAATCAATAGATAGAAGTCATATAAGGGACTTCACATATGTAAATAGATGTGGATCAAATGACATAAGAATCCTTAAAAGAAAGGATGGAATATCTATACCGATAGGAAATGCAAACAAAAGAGTCAACAAAGCGTACCAAGACAAAAATAGCTAAGTTTTCAAGAAGAGCATATCATTGATGGAGAAATCGTGGCCGGTTACGACACTGTTAATGAAAAGAATAATCGATGCCGGTAAATTGATACCATTTTGAAGATGTCATTGAGGACAAAAGAAATTATTGGGAAAGAAGTTATGGATTGAGTCCGGTTCTCTTATTGAAAACTCACACAGAGAAAAGGTTTGCAAGAAAAAAAGGAGTATATGTTTTTTGACAGGTTCTGACACACCCAGAATGCTGCGAAAATTAAAGCTGCGGCGGTTGCCCAAGCCATCACGTTTGGTTAAATCAATCAGTTTATGCTACCCTCCTTCAAGAAGAGAGTTTAAGGATATTTATGTTGTTTTTGAATTGATGGAATCTGACCTTCACTAAGTTATCAAGCTAATATGATTTGTACCTCCTCAACATTATAATTTTCTTGTACCAACGTTCTTTCGTGGCCTAAAAATATATTCAAACAGCGAATGTGTTTTCTACGAGATTTGAAACCAAAAAATAATTCTTGCTAATTTCGACTTTATCTTGAGAGATTTGAGATTTTTGGGCTTTGCTCGTAGTATCATTTAATGATGTCAACCATCAACCCTAATCAGGACGGAATATGTTGCTACTCTTGGTATCTCATATCCTAAACTTTTGTATGGCTCTTTTTCTCTAAATACACTCCTGGCAATATTGAATATAAAGGATTAATGCATATTTTTGGCTTGAGATGCATACCGGAAATCGTTATTCCCGGAAAGAAAACATGTGCACCAATTGGATATAAGAACTGATCTCTGTGCACTCCTTCCTCTAACTCTTGCGAGGATACGGAATGAAAAATCCAGAAGGTACCTAAGTAACATGCGCAAGAAACCGGAAATTCCTTTTTCACATAAATTTCCCAATGTAGATCCTTTGGCTCTTCATTTATTGGAATGCCTTCTTTCATTTGATCCAAAAGATCGACCATCAGCTAAAGATGCACTAGCAGATCCTTACTTTCAAGGTTTGGTTAATGTGGAGCGAGAACCTTCAACACGTGCCATATCAAAGCTTGAGTTTGAGTTTGAGAGAAAGAAATTGGCAAAAGATGATGTTAGAGAGATTTTAGAGTATCATCCGCAGATACTTCAGGAATATTTACGAGGTGGAGAACAAACTAGCTTCATGTACCCGAGTGGTGTTGATCGTTTTAAGCAACAATTCGCACATCTCATGGATAAGTCTAGTAGTGACGGGAGAAGTAGCACACCGCCACTGCAACGGCAGCATGCTTCACTGCCTAGAGAAAGAGTTCCTACACCTAAGGTGGAAACATTTACCCTACAAGGAAACAATACTGAGAAGACGACTAAAACATTAGCCGTGACAACACATGATAGCCCTCGAAGGCAAAACCAAGGATCAGAAAATGCAGCTGAACCAACCAGTGCTCGTACAGTTAAAGAATAAACTCACTGTTGGTTACTAATGTTCATGAGATAATTAAAAGACATCAAGCACAAATTATCACATCGTTAAAAGATCCCGACATCAGTATACGAAGACATTCCCTTGATCTGCTTTATGGCATGTGTGATGTCTCGAATACCAAAGATATCGTTGAAGAATTATTGCAGTATCTTGCTACAGCAGATTTTGAAATGCGTAAAGAGTTGGCTCTGAAAGCTGCTATTCTTGCTGAAAAATTCGCTCCTGATCTATCATGGTATGTGGATGTTATACTTCAGTTGATCGACAAAGCATGAGATTTTGTCAGTGATGACATTTGGTTTCTGGTCGTTCAGTTTGTGACAAACAATGAGGACCTTCAGCCTTATGTTGCACTAAAAGCTAGGGAGTATCTTGATAAGCCAGCCATACATGAGACAATGGTGAAGGTTAGCGCTTATCTGCTTGGAGAATACAGTCACCTTTTGGCTAGACGACCTGGTTGTAGTCCGAAGGAAATTTTTGCCATCATACATGAGAAGCTTCCTACTGTATCGACACCTACAATCCCTATTCTTCTTTCAACAAATGCTAAGATTTTAATGCACTCTCAGCCACCAGACCCATAATTGCATAACCAAATCTGGGCAGTTTATAGCAAGTATGAAAGTTGCATTGACGCTGAGATAAAACAAAGAGCGGTTGAGTATTTTGCATTGAGCAGGAAAGGTGCAGTTTTAATGGATATATTAGCTGAAATGCCTAAATTTTCTGAGCGCCAGTCCTCATTGATTAAAAAATCCGAAGATACTGATGTTGATACAATAGAGCTAAGTGCTATTAAATTAAGGGCACATCTGCAGACATCTAATGCTTTGGTGGCGACGGATCACGACCTCAAAAGGAGCTCCACACTGAGCCAACTTGGCAGGTTATGATCCCAAGCCCCCCAAGAAAAACTAGCGATGCGGATCATAATGCTGTTGACCAAGGGTTGACTTAGGCCAATGGGGCTAATGTTATTGACGCACCGCCTACTGCTGATATGCTTAGGAATCTTTTAAGCCTATTGGCTATTAAAGGTTCTCCTGCTGTATCTACTCAATTAGATCATAATGGTATTCATGGGCATGAAGGTACTAGCGGTGCAGATGATGCTTTAGCACTTGCACCTGCTGAAAACCAGGAATCTACTATTAAGCCAATAGGAGATATTGCAGAAAGATTTTAAGCTTTATGCCTTAAAGATAGCGGGGTACTCTATGAAGATCTTTATGTTCAGATTTGCATTAAAGCAGAATGGCGAGATCACGAGGGTCATTTTGTACTTTTCTTGGGAAACAAGAATACTGCTCCACTTGATTTGGTACAAGCAGTAATATTGCCTCCATCCCATTTGAAGTTGGAGCTCTCGTTATTACAAGAAGTTATACCTCCACGAGCACAGGTTCAATGCCCTCTTGAAGTGGTCAATCTTCGACCAAGTAGGGATGTTGCTGTTCTCGAATTTTTTTACAAGTTGGATGCTACGAATGCAAGGGACGAGTAAGGAAAACTCGAGGATGAGTTTTTCTTAAGCGGGGGAGGATGATGCAGATGCACCGACTTTGACTTTTAATCAAAGTCAAAATATTTACTTTCTCTTTTTATTTTAGTATTCCCTTTTGAAAAAAAACTTTGATTAGGAAAGTATTTAATTTCTAATCAATTATAAATTTAGGAATAGGAAAGTCAAATCAATCATTATTTAGATTGATTCCAGTTGTCCTATAAATATAGGGTCTTTTCATTGTATTGGGACGGTTTTGAGTTTTGATAATAATAAATATAGGGTCTTTGATCGAGTTCTATCGATCCAATTGTTCTTTTAATTCGTATGTTGTTCGGCCGTTAACAATCCGCATCACTTTGCCTCTTTGCATGAGTACACAACCTAATCCCTGATTTGATGCATCACAGTAAACTACGAAACCTTTAACCCCATCAGGCAGTGACAATATCGGTACATCACACAAATTACTCTTCAAAGTCTGGAAAGCCTCTTCCTGTTTTACGCCCCACTCATACTTTTTGTTTTCTGGGTCAACGAAGTAAGAGGTTTAGCAATCTTAGAGAAATTTGCGATAAAACATCGGTAGTAACCTGCTAACCCAAAAAATGATCGAATTTTAGACGGTTTTGTAGGAGCTTTCCAATTCTTTACCGCCTTAATCTTACTTGGATCCATGTGAATACCATTTTGGTTGACCACGTGACCAAAGAAATGCACTTCTTGCAACCATAACTCACACTTAAAGAATTTAGCATACAACTTCTCCTTCTTTAGCAATTCCAACACCAACCTCAAATGAACCTCATGTTCCTCCTTAGACTTTGAGTAGATCAAAATATCATCAATGAAAACAATGACAAACCTATCTAGGTACGGTTTACAAACCCGGTTCATCAAATCCATAAAGACTACTAGTTCATTAGTTAATCCAAAAGGCATAACCGTAAACTCAGAATGTTTGTATCTCATTTGAAACGCGATCTTTGGAATATCATCCTCATGACTCGACTATGAAACCCAACCAAGATCTATCTTGCAGAAATGACGTGCTCCTTGCAACTCATCAAATAAGTCATCAATTCTCGAGAGAGGATAGCGGTTCTTAACAGTCAACTTGTTCAACTCCCTATATCAATGCACACGCGAAAAGAGCCATCATTCTTCTTAATAAATAACACAAGTGCTCCCCACAGAGAATGAATTGGTCATATGAAACCCTTGTCTTGCAACTCTTGAAGCTGCCTAGACAATTCTTGCATTCGAGGCGAAGACATATTAGACTTCATAACCGGCGTCGCTCCAGGAACTAAATCATGCTAAACTCAACTTTCATTGCAAGTGGTATTCCCAACTAGTTCATCTGGGAACTCATCAACAAAATCTCTACACGGAATATCTTTCACTTAGGTTCATCTACCATCGCGTTCATGTAGGGCTTGGCAACCCCCAGAGTATGTTCCCCTTGAACCCGAAGTATCCTACCACCTTCCAACGGTATCTCAACCACCTTCTCGTGGCACACTATCATAGCCTTATTATTGGACAACCAGTCTATCCCCACAATCACATCAAAGCTTACATGACCCAACGGTATCAAATCTATGATGAACAAGGAATTTCCTAGTTCTAGTTTGCAGTCATGGATAATCCTATCAACTTCTACTTTCTTACCATTTGCTACTTCTATCACATATCCAGGGTTTACAATACTAGGTTTCACATTTAGTAAAGGCGCAAAATTAGTAGAAATGAAACTAAAATCAGCTCCAGAATCAAAAAGTAATGTAGCAAAATAATCGTTCAAAGAAAAAGTACCCGTCACAACGTTAGGATCCTGCAAAGCCTCCACTGCATTCACATTGAAGGCCCTTCCTCTAGCCTGATTCCCATTGTTTCAGGGGTTACGGTTGCCCTCTAAAGCAAACGAATTTCTTGCTTGACCAGGTGTTCGGGGCATTTTGGGACAAGTATTGCGAAGGTGATCAGGACTACCACATTCATAACAAACCCTCTGATTATAACCCATCCTAACAACATTCACAGGAGCCACTTGCTTAAACGGTGCCCGACAATCTTTTGCAAAATGACCCGGATTCTGACAATTGTAACACAATCTGCAAGGTCCATTTTTTGGATGATTCTTAGCGGAGTTGTCACTACAAAACCTGTCCTAACTTTTGCCTTTTTATTATCTTTCCATGACCCTCCTGGTTTACTCTTCTCTTCTAGTCCCTTTCTTTTCTCATTACCCTTCGTCAATGTACCATAGTTGACTGCCTCATCAGTAAGTATCCTAGCCCTAAGAATTGCACTATATATAATGGTTGGTTGGGTCACTCGAAGCATTCCCCGAATCTCAGGAGCTAAACCAGCTATGTACCTCTTGATGCGTGATGACTCAGGAGAAACTAGGTGCGGAACCATCTTGGCCAATTCATGAAACCGATCAGTGTAGGCGGCATGATTGGCTCCCACCATCTTATGATTCCAGAACTCATTTTCCAACTTTTCCATTTTGTTGCTTGGACATAACTCTTCTACATGTAACGCCTTAAAATCCGCCCATGACATACCTATTGCAGCTTCACGACCTCTTGCTTGAACTTGGGTGTTCCACCAAGTCAAAGCCTTGTTCAAAAATGAGCTAGCAGCAAACTTCACTCTTTGATTCTCAGCACATCTATTATTGTCAAATATTGACTCCATTTTCTCGATCCATCGAGTAAGTGCTATCGAACCTCCTTTTCCATCATACTTATTGGGATTGCATGCCATGAATCTATTGTAAGAACATCTGTTGTTTCCACCATTACCATTTCCACCACCACCATTAGCATTTGAATTGTTCACATTATTAGTTACATGGGTGACGATTTGAGGAAGGATGTTTTGCAATTACTGCGCGATGATAACAACAATGTCAGGATTTTGATTATCATCGTTCCATCCCCCCTATTAACGATTGAGCCATTTCTATAAAAGATAGAATTTATATATATTAGACGATATAATAAGGATTTTCAATCCCATAATCTTATCATACTCTACACCTTACCATATACATACAAGTATAACCAACATATAACGCGTCAACATCAATCCATGTAATCATACTTGCAAGTCCACTTGTGTTGTGGCGCATGTATAATTATGGGTTTTGGCAACCATAATTATAGATGCTCCCTTTGACAGATGTACTCCCTCCTATGACCACACTTCCGCAAATGTTAACAAAACATATAACACATAATTCACATCAAACAAATTGCCACAAATGCAAATAATCCAACAATCACTTAAGTCTTAATATTAAAATACTTAAACAAAATCCAATAACCAAAAGTAGACATTCCTAAATGAGGCTCCAGCCAAGGTCAAACAAACTAAAATCTTAAAACTTAGGACGAGACGGATAATCATGTATTAGGTCGAACTCCACTCTCACAAGTGTCTTCCAACTTATTACGCTAGGGTCCACTCCTTGATGTGGACTCGAGATCTGAATCACTGTCGGATACTGCATAACTCAAAAACTCATACTTTGGCCCTTTTTTAGGAGCTTCCTTCGCTCCTTTCTTTTCAGGCTCTTCTCCTTCTTCCTTCAATGGCGTGAATCTAGGAAATCTTCCGTCCCCCCCTCCCACTCCAGGAAACGAAAGTCTCGCAGCACCTCAAAAATATAAAATATCCGAAAGAAATAATCAATAGCATCGTGACAAGGTAAAAGACGAAATAAACTTATGCTGGGCCTCGCTTGGGTTTGACTTTGCCTTTGCAAGAGTTACCCGACTCCGCGGGTCCATGCCGAGCATTCGACAAGCGATCAACTACCCTATCTCCTTTAGTTCTATAAAAGGATCCTTCTCAATTGGCTCCTCTTTTGGATCTCTATAGCGCTTAAGTCCAATTGGGAAAATGGTTCCCCAATGAAACTTCTTATGGTCAGGAGGGGACATGGATAAATTATTAAGAACGCAGTATATACTATATCAGATAACGATAGACGAAATAACTAAATAAAAATTAGACAAAAAGGGATAATAAAAGCTATGCAATTAGGGGGAAAGCGTAATAGTTATAATGCTAAACACTTAAGCCCTAAAATGCATCTATATGAAGGACTTCTAGGTTATAGTCTAGGCTCAAACACCTACTTCTCTATAACCAAAGGCTCTGATACCAATCTATCACACCCCGCCAAGGCGGAAACACGAGGCGTAACGAGAATGGATATCATCACAACACAATGGTGTCACAATAGAGAAAACTACATGAACTAAACGGAACATAAGGGACATAAAGTGTCATGAAAATACCCAAGCAAACATAAAATCATAACCGGCGTCTTATATTGAAGTAAAAGGGGTTCACATCAATACTAAGACATGAAAGACAACCAAAACAAGTATAAGCAGCTTAAACCAACAAACATTCATTTATCAATCGAATGAGAAATAAACTAGGAGATTAAACTTCGCATGCAGCCTATGGTCTCTCTAGCCACTTCTCTTATTCTTAAGATCCACATGATGCTCACCTAAAAATGATGCTTAAAACGTCAACACAAAGGTTGGTGAGAGTCATAGGTTTAAGACACGAAAATTAAAGCTTATAAACAATTACTGTGATTAATGCAAACATGGCAAGATAATTACTTCACTATCATACAAGCTATCGCATGTGCAAAGTTAAAAAACCACCAAACACGAGCATGGAACAAACGTGTCCCTCGATCCAACAAGTATCAACAATTTGGGTAGGAACCTTACCCCCGATCCATTAAACCGTCACTTCACATGGGTAGGAACGTTACCCTCGATCCCGATATCACAACAAATAGGTAGGAACGTTACCCCTGATCCCAATACACATAAGCATTTAGCACGTAACATACAATAGCTAAGTAAAGTCCAACACTTATAAAATTAAAGACACATAATCACAGTACTAAAAACATTTCAAATCCATTTGCATCCAATTCCAACCCTAAATTTAAACATAAGAAAAGAGGGGCTATGAAACTCACCTGATGCTCAAGCAGGTTTCACATATCTTACACAAATCTACACAATAAAATATTTATGTGTTACACGCGACTAAGCCAAATGCTTAAGTCCATGTAACTATCATATGATAGATGTCTATGGTGTTTAATTATCCCCATGGGTCACCCTGACACCATTCTCGGCTTTAACCACTTCTTTTATTCATAATTCTAATAATCTACATTTTACCCAAAAACGCAAAATTTTAGTGTCACTTATCTCGCTTCCAACCCTTAGTTATTGAACTAAATAAATTCTCACATAAATCACCCATGTTCACTTAGGTGTTTAATAACTACATCATTTGCCCTAAAAGCATACCATATGTACAAGTACCTCAAATAAATTCTTAATTCAAAAGTACCCAAATTCAGATCTAAACGCGCACTAAAATGTTTGACCTTGTTAACCATACTTAGGCAACTAATTAGAGACTAATTTTATCAGGGAAGTTAATACACATATAGAACTTGACTTCTGTGCTTTGCCTAACCGTAATTATAATTTTAAATAGGGGTTTTACCTCTCTAATTCTGACCTAAATTTGACTCGTATTTACTGTTTTGACAACTTTTCTTGTAACGACCATTTGACTAACTTTCAGAACTCAAAATCGATCGAGGCCGGATTTTTGAAAAGTAGACTCTTTGAACTACAATTAGGCACTAGAAATACCTCAAAACACGTTACCATCATGGAGATAACATCAGTTGAACACAGCCCTAAAATCTGTCAAACCCTAATTCATAAATTAACGCGATCTAAGTCTAACCGTTTACACCAATATGATCCTAATCAAGCCCTAAACACACTAGCATGATTATAACATCATTAATTAAAAAAGTTTTAAACCCTAATGATCCATCATATTATTTGTTACATGATTTATAAAGAATTAACAAGAGTAGAATCCTTATCTAGTGTTCTTTCTTGATCCTAACGCGATCTAGCTCTTAATTTCTTGGATCAAAATTTTGTCTTCCTTGTTCTTAGGGGAGGGATTTCGGCTGAACAAGGTGGGGAGGTAAAAATAAGTTAGGGTTTTTCTTATTAAACTAATTAAATAGAATCCTAATCTAAATAAACTTAGGATTAGATAAAATATATTTTATTCCCTTTTCCCCTTAAAACCGATCGGTCCCCTTTAGTATATATTATTATTATTATTATTATTATTATTATTATTATTTTTATTATTATTAATTATATCATTTCCTACTTTACCTTAATTTCCTATAAAAACCTTGGAAAAATTAGTAAACCTTTTGCATGAAAAACTAAATACTAACTTTCTATTTATATCTTTCATTTCCAAAAATACTTTCTATATTTAGAAAGTTCATTACTAATTCTCATATTTCACGAACCTAATTCACTTCCTTAATGACATACTTTCCATAATAATGCAACACATAATTATCCACATATTGACGTAGCAACGCATGCAAACACGTCACTCATTTCCGTTGTCACTACACGTAAACGAAATGGAGATAACCCTCAATATCTCAAACCCATTCTAAAATAAGATGAACACGCACCTCAGAATGATAATCATGCACACAGATAAAGCCCCATAGCACACACATATAACACGTATAGACACTTAGACAACTCTAAAGGTATGACTAACCTGCTCAAATCACGGGTGTTACAGTATCCCCTCCTTAAGGAAATCTCATCTCGAGATTTAACTAGCTGATTCAACAGCATGATCAATAAATAACTAAGGATACTTAGACTTCATATGGTATTCACGCTCCCAAGTGAACTCAGGACCACGCTTTGAATTCCAACGAACTTTTACAAGTGATATCTTACTACGCTCTAAACTCCTAACCTCACGGTCCATAATCTCTACAGGTTCCCCAACAAAACGAAGAGTCTTGTCGATCTTGATTTCATCCAATGGCACATGCAGATTAGCATCCGCCAAACACTTCTTCAAATTTGACACGTGGAATGTCTCATGCACACTACTTAATTCCTCGGGCAATCTTAACTGATAAGCTACTAACCGATCCTTTCAAGGATCTCGAATGGTCTTACATACCTCGGTGCTAACTTACCTTTCTTTCCAAAACGAATCACACCTTTCCAAGGCGATACCTTCAATAACCCACGATCTCTAACCTCGAACTCCAACGGCTTACGTCTATTATCAGCATAGCTCTTTTGACGATCCCTCACTGCTTTGAGCTTTTCCTTTATCTGTACTATCTTATCAGTTGTTTCTTGTACCAGTTCAGGTCCAATCAAACTACTTTCACTAATTTCCACCCATAGAACGGGCGACCTACATTTCCTTCCATACAATGCTTCGAACGGAGCACACCGAATGCTCAAATGATAACTATTGTTGTA
>BQNB010152227.1:3129-15800 GCA_026074375.1 Tanacetum coccineum | reverse complement strand
GCCGACCTTTTTTCCAATAAGCATCAATAGAACCACCATCATATTTCCGGCTTAGCCTACCGCTCCGTGGGCTTCTATCCCCTGGTAAAAGCTTAATCAAATAATCATCACCAAAAACCTGTTACAAACACAAAATTCAAAATCAAATCAATATATAAGAACATATAAAAACAAAATAAATTAAAAAATCTAAAAAAACCTAATAGTTTTGCATGTGTAATCGACATGTTAGAGAGAGATAGAGAGATGCGGTGGTGATAGTTTTAGGTGTGTGGGGGAGAAATACGAAGGGAGGGAGTGAAGAGAGACACGCCCACTTCACTAAATGCACCGGGTATGAAACGGTGAGAAATTAAAAAAATATGAAAACGGATCGTGGGTATTAGTTCGGGCCGGGTAACAATCATTAAATGCCGCCTCGATTGAATAATCTTGCCTATTAATAATAATAATAAAGGTATAATATGTTTAAAGTTAAAATTAATAACTTTTTAAATTTAATAATATGACATATTACTTCTTCACAATCTCACAACAAAAACATACAATCTTAAAAAGTTATCATCTATTATAGTAAATCGTTAACCAATATTAGCCAAAAACGTAATATCAGAAAACCGTTAAGCAATATTCACCTCTAAACCTGCTGATTTGCGCGTACCATGCTAGCTAGATTTATTTTATTATCATAACAAAAGTTCATTACTAAGCTAAGAGTTTTTTTCATGACAAATATAACCAACGAGGATTAAAGCCCGCGCTTCGCTGTGGGTGTTTGAAATTGACGCATTCAGTTGATGCCCTTTGTATCGGGTCGTTACATGGAAATTTTAGATATATGGCATATATCTAAAACAATCCGAGGTATTAGACAGTGTTATGGATGACATATATTAGTCGTACTATGGGCAACATTTATAGCTTGAATCTTAGCCTGCAATGTTTATCTACGGGTAATATTATGTGCATACAATACAAATCATTGTTATCATCTAGGTATTCCGAATAACAACACTATCCTATGTGTAAACATAAAATCTACAAGTGTTAAAATTACCAAAAATCACCCCTATGCAAGGGAAAATTCCATAAAAGCTTATTAAACTTCAGTTTAAAAGGTTAGAATTATAAAAATGCAACATGTGACAATTATGATATTTATGTAAGATTAAAAATACTTGATATTATGTACAGAAAATAATTAATATTCGTATATATATATTTAGCCGAAATAATTAAGTATATTTAATTATTTATATAATACAAATTAAGCTAAATAAATATGGATAAATACAAAATAAATTTGGCAATTTTAAAATCTGATTTAATCCATTTTGTAAGCCCTAAAACTCGGCCAAATCCCTTAGTATATTCTTTATACACTTTTCATTTGTTAAATCTCTAAAAACAAATCACCCGAAACCCTAAAAATACAAAATGGCGGCATAAAAGTTCTTTCAAGGGCAAGCACGATTTTTCTAGGGTGTTTTGAAGGTCAAGGATTATGGTAAAAATAGTGGGAAGATTGTTTAAAGCTTGGTTCGATTTTGGTTATTGTTTTGGGTTCGAATTAAGCAACCGGGTTCTATAATTCATAAAATCACCAAGGATCATCAAAGGTATTTTTGTACCTCATTTTTCATCATTATAATTCATAAAATAAATAGGAAAAATTATCATGCATGTTATTTTGGTCGAAATAATTAAATCATGTTCGAAACCCTAATTTTTAGTTAATTATGAAATCGGCTTAAAAACTATTTGTACATTTGATTTTATATTTTTCTAGGGTTTTTTATATCATATATAACTCAGATAAATTGTTGTAAAAATTTAAGAAAGATTCTAAATAATTGTTTAGGATTTTCCTTTGTTTGCCGATTTTCGAATAAAGAAGAAAAGGAAAGAAAAGTGAAGAAATAAAATTAGGGTTAGGGTTTTGATAATTTTTCCAGGTGCAATAAATGCTAATGATTGGGTAATAATTGTGGTTGTGATTGGGAAAAATTTAATTAGGGTTTTAGTGATTTATTTGTTAGCCGATTGTGGTTTTAAAAGTATAAGGACTTGTTTTGTAATTTATGAAACTATGGGGTCTGTTTTAGACATGTTATTATATTTATTATATTCTGTATAAAATAAGTTGGGGGGTATAAAATGTCATATTGATATTATTTTGGATTAAAATGGTTAATTACATATAATAAGTAATTAGAAATTAATTAATTAAAATAGAGGGACTGAAATTGTAAATTCTGAAAAGTATAAGGTTTGGTTAGTATTTAATGTATAAAGTATGATTTTGTCATATTTGAATCTATAAGGACTTGTTTTGTAATTATGGATAATTAAAGATATTGTTTAAATAATTAATAAACAAAAAGGGCTAAATATGTAAATTGTGTAAATTAAGGGTTTGACTTGTAAATACAGAAAATGGAAGGTATAATCTGAATAAAATGTGAAACTTTGATATTTACACTTTTAACCTTGAAAATTGTTGATTTTGTATATTAAACCTAAAAATATGGGAAAGTTGTCATATTTACCTAAACTTGTATGGTTGTAATGTTAAGTCCCTAAACTATTCAAAATACTTAATAGAATCTCAAATGATGAATATTACTAAAAATGGAAAGTTACTAAAAATGGAAAGTTACTAAAAATGGAAAGTTACTAAAAATGGAAAGTTACTAAAAATGGAAAGTATAACTTAAATGAATGGTTTGTAATTCGAATTTATCATTTCTTTAGGTTCGGTCAAGAGGGAGTGATTTTGATATTCCTGTGGTGTTTTCTTTGATTATTTGCTTCGGAATAAGGTACAGATATTCTGACCTTATCGTTAAGGTTTCTCATGACATATTCCTCTCTATCTTTGATTACTTATGTGAATTGCTACATTTGCTCTGAGCCTTTTATCTTGGTTCTCTTATATGATCTGTTATTATGTTCTATTTGAACCCTGCTATGCTACCTTTGATATTTGAACCTTTGCTATGATCCCTTTGAAATGAACTTTGATATGACTTTGCTTTGAACCCTTCAGTTTGAGACCCGAGCCACTATTTGTTTCCTAGCCATGAAGGTAACATGGCCGTGTCATTGATGCACCTTTGGCATGACTCATGTGTGGGTGAGTGATTTCTCACACCGTCCCCCATTTGATATTATATGCGCATTATGAAGATTATTATTTGTTTAAGGGGCGTATGGATGCATCCTAGATTTGTTTTGTATTCGATGGATTATGGTCATTTTGATTTATGTATATGTGGTGTACTCGATGTTTGGGTGCATTCCACGTCTGTCCACAATTTTGGAGCTGCGCGACTCCATGGTTTACTTATGATATGATTTGTTTGGCTTAGTATTAGACTTGATTTGATTCTGTGTTATCCTTATTACCTTACACTATGAATTGACTTCTGATTTGTCTTACCTTATATCGTATCCTTTGATTTCCGTTATCTTTTGCGTTCGATTATATATATCTGTTCACTGGGCTTTGTAAGCTCAGCTCGCCTTTTTTTTCCTGCGGCAGGTATACTAAGTAGGAGATGGGGTTGCTTTCGGGATATGAGTGCTGAGTGTGGACTTACCCTAGAGATCTTAGTTTTGATATATGATTTGTTACTTTTCGAGACCTTCGTTATTTCGGTTATTTCGTTTGGATATGTCTGTCCTTTAAGAACTTATGTACCTTAAGTCATGTTGACTTATTTTACTTGATTATTTATTTAAGACTTCCGCTGTTTATGCTTGTTTATGATTATGTATGCCTTGATGTTTCACCCATATTGTAATACTTCTACCCTTTAGGGTCGGGGCGTTACAATTTATGGTATCAGAGCCAGGTTAATCATGACGAGGGTTTTATTGACCTTAGAGGCTTAGCTATGACATGTGAGGATTAGGTGACATATAGTTCCTTCTGGCGTAAACTCTCTTCCGTAACAAATCTTGTTTTGATTTGTCTATGTTTCTCTCGATATTTCAGATGGGGATACCGTAGAAACTCGGATGACGATGTTCCTAACTTTGAGGCCATGATTACTGCTGCTGTGGCCAATGCTCTCCCTAACCTTACGGCTGCTTTGAGAACTCAGATCACCAATGACATCAGGAATGGTGCTGGACCTTCAGGTGGTGGTGGTGGTGATGCTATACCCCAAGGGATTCATGTTTGGATCGAAAGGTTTACTAAGTTAAAGCCGCTTGCGTTTCGGTCTGCTGCCACTCCTGCCGAGGCAGAAGACTGGATTACGCATATGGAGAAGTTATTTCAAGTTTTGGGTTGTCCCGACAACTTCAAGACTCGTCTTGCTGCGTTTAAACTAGAGGTGATGCACTGAGCTGGTGGAAAGCTCATTTGCGTACTCAGGTTGGAGGCGATGCTTTTGCCGATACTTGTACTTGGGTTGCTTTTCGTGAGATCTTTTACAACAGGTATTTTCCGGCATCTGAACAACAACGTTATGAGCGTGAGTATGGGTCGATATGTCAGCTGGATCGAGAGAATTCTGGGGAGTACATGGAGAGGTTCACTAGATTGGCTAGTTTTGTTGGAGCTACTGCTGGAGATGCCCAGAGGCAAGCTAGACATTTCAAGTGGGGGCTAAAGAAGTGGGTTTTGGACCGGATCGTTAATACGGATTATACAAATTGTTGCGCAGGTTGAGGCTCCGCCCGTAAACTCGAGTTATTGCATGAGAGTGGAAATTCGAATAAGCGGGATAGAGATGGTAATCGGATTCAGAACAGGGGACAGGGCCAACAGGAGAACAAGGGTCGTTTTGACCAGGGTCAGCATGAGTATAGGGGTCGTCAGGACCAGTTTTTTATTTTTCCTTGATGATTTCTTATATGTGTTGAGCATCGGGGTCGTCAGGATCGGGGTTATGATTCGAAACGACAGGATTTTCGGGGTCAGGATCAAAGGTTTGCTGGTAGGAATGGGAATGACCGCCAAGGTCAGGGTAACTACAACCAGCGCCAGTACAGGAGTCAATCAACTCAGGATTTTAACCAGGGTCATGCTTCAGGTTCTGCAGGTCAGAGGAGAGTCTAACTGAGACTTTGCCTCCTCCACTCTTTGTATACCTGTGGAATGCCTCATCCGGGTGTTTGTTATAAGGCTAATGGGGGGATGTTTTACTGCGAGTCTACTCAACATATGGTGAGGATTTTCCCCAAGGGAAGCAGATGGCAGAGTATGCCTGGGATTTGCTAAGACTACTCCTACTACAGGACGGGTTTTATGCTACGACTCGTGATCAGGCGGCCAAGACTTCAGGTACGATTATCGGTATTCTCTACATTGATGATCGTACTGTCTTTGTTTTATTTGATACTGGGGCTACATATTCTATTATATCTACCACTTTTGCTAAGAAACTTAATATGACTCCTACACCATTAATTGAACGTATAATCATTTCAACCCCAATGAAGAACCATATGTTATTTGACCTGAATATGTTAAAATGACCTCTACGTTTTGATGTTCGTATTCGTCATGCGATTTGTGCTTCTATTATATGCTCGACACTTTGTGTGATTCTTGGCATGGATTTTATTATTTTTTTTTTTTTTTTTTTTTTTTGTTGGCTTCTCATCGAGCTACCATTGACTGCTATGCTAGGACTGTGATCTTTGGTAACATTCGCCAACCTGAATTTGTTTATCATGGTTCCTCACCGCTTAAGTCCGTTAAGCTCATCTCTGCTATGAAGGCACGTACCTTGATTTCTCATGGGTGCCAAGGTTTTCTGGCTTCTGTTATGGATTTCTTTGGGGAAGTCTATATATTGAAATATCTTTCTGGTGTTCGTGAATTCGCTGATGTTTTTCCGATGAATTCCTGGACTTTTTTTTTTTTTTCCCTTTTTTTTTTTTTTTTTTTTTTCTTTTTTTTTTTTTTCAGCGGCTAGTGAGGATTGAATTTGGCATTGAGTTAATTCCCGGTGCTGAATCCTATCTCAAAGGTCGTATAGTATGGCACCTGTTGAATTGGAAAGTGTTAAAGGAGCAGTTACAGGAATGTTGGAGAATGGCTTTATTTAGACCCAGTGTTTCACCTTGGGGTGCACGGTCTATTTGTTAAGAAGAAAGATGGAGCATGTCGTTCGGTCTTGATTACGCGAACTCTAACGTATTACTATTCATAACCACTTTCTCTTCCCGCGAATCGGACGATGAGTTTGACCAACTTCAGGGGCCAAATATTTTTCTAAGATTGATATGCGATCTGGTTATCTACAGATTCGTGTGTGAGTGCAGGATATTTTTCTAAGACTGCTTTTAGTACGCGTTATGGCCTCTACGAGTTGTTGGTTATGCCCTTTTTTTTTTTTTTTTTTTTTCTTTTTTTTTTTTTTTTTTTTTTTTTTTTTTTATTTTTTTTTTTTTTTTTTTTTTTTCTTAGGTCTGATAATGCTCATGCCGTGTATTTTGGATTTGATGAACCGTATTTTCCACGAGTACCTTGATAAAAAGGGTTTCGTTATTGTTTTCATCGACGACATCTCGTGTTCGCCAAGTTCTGAAGAAGAGCATGAGCGACATCTTCGGATTGTGTTGGAATATTCTTAGACAGAAGAAGTTGTATGCGAAGTGTTTCGAAAGTGCGTGTTTTGGTTACAGCAAGTCGCGTTCTTGGTTCATATTGTATTTGCAGACGGCGTTCATTAGGATCCTCAATGGTTGTGGCTATTACCAAATGGCCGAGATCCTATACGGAGACGGAAGTGGGAGAGTTTTCTTGGGGCTTGCTGGCTATTACGACGGTTTTGTTGTGGGGTTCTCACCCGGATTAGGCTTTACCTCTTAAAAAAACCCAGCTGATGAGAAAGGGTGAGAAGTTTTGTGGATGATGATGTTCAGGAGAGTTTTAAGGACTTGAATCGGAAGATTGTGTCTGCTCCTATATTGACTCTTACATCAGGTTCCGGTGGTTTTTAGATATACAGTGATGCATCGAAGAAAGGTTTGGGTTGTGTTTTGATGCAACATGGGAAGGTGATCGCCTACGCCTCATAGGCAGCTGGTAAGCGCCTTATGAAGTAAATATCCAACCCATGATCTGAGTTAGCTGCGTGGTTTTTGCATTGAAAAATCTGGAGACACTACTGTATGGTGAAGCTTGTGATTATTTACAGATCTAAGAGTCCTCAAATTATATTTTTTACTCAGCGAGAACTTAACATGAGAACAGAGATGATGGTTGGACCTTTCTAAAAGATTATGACACTAAAACATCCAGTACCATCGGGCAAGTCTTAATGTGGTTGCGATCGTACTTGTCGAAAAGTCTAGGTTGTAGCTTTTTTGATCCACAATCCTTCGTGATTTTTAGAGCGTTGGATGTTGAGCTACTGTGTACGAGGTATCTGGTGGGGAGGCTATTGGGAGAAGTATGAGAATAGAGTCTAACCTCATGCTATAGATCAAAGAAGCTCAAAGGGACGACAGTGAGTTGTGGGCTATTATGCAAAATATTGAAGACGGTAAACATACTGAGTTTAGTGTTGATGATGACGGTGTTGTGTCGGTTTGAAAGATAGGCTATGTGTTCCTAATGATTCAGGCACTTCGCGGAGAAGGTTATGACGGAAGCTCATAGTCTCAATTTTACTATTCATCCAAGGTTCAACCATAATGTACAGAGGATTTGGAAACAGTACTTTTGGTGGAATGGCATGAAGCAAGATGTGGCTACGTTGTATCCAAATGTATACTTGTCACCAGGGTCAAAAATTGGAACATCAGAGGGCTAGTGGTTTGTTACAGCCGTTGGAGATTCCTGTATGGAAATGGGATGAGATTTCCATGGATTTCGTTACTGGTTTGCCTACTACTCAGAAAAGACATGATACGATTTGGGTGGTTGTTGATCGGCTAACTAAGTCTGCTCATTTCTTACCCATTCGAAGAACTATGGTATTAGTAAGTTGCAGGATTTTTTCGAAAGGAGTTCGTTAGGAATGCATGGTTCTCCGACTTTCTTTGTGTCCGACAGAGATCCGAAGTTTACGTCTCATTTTTGGAAAGGATTACAGAAGGCTTGGGGAACTCGTCTTAAGTTCAGTACAACATTTCATCCTCAAACCGATGGTCAGTCAGAGAGGACCATTCAGACTTTGGAAGATATGTTGAGGGCTTGTGCTTTGGAATGGACAGGTAGTTGGGATGAATATTTGTGCTTGGTGGAGTTTGCCTACAATAATAGTTGGCATGCTAGCATCAAGGCAGCACCTTTCGAGCTGTTGTATGGTAGGTAAATGTCGTAGCACCTATTTGCTGGGATGATATTAGGTGAACGTTTGATTGAAGGTCCGGAGCTCATCGAGATTACTAATGAGAAAGTGGCTATTGCTAAGGAGAAATTGAAAGAGGCTAGATCGCGATAGAAGAGTTATGCTGATAAGCATCGACGTGACTTAGAGTTTCAAGTTGGAGATCGTGTATTTCTGAAGGTTTCGCCATTCAGAGGAGTTAAACGTTTTGGGATCAAGGGCAAGCTCAGTCCTCGATTCATTGGTCCGTTTGAGATTTTGGAACGTATTGGAGAGGTTTCGTATCGTCTGGCGCTTCCTCCGCAGTTATCGCACGTTCACGATGTCTTTCATGTATCTCTTTTGAGGGGATACCATTATTATACAATTGCTGTCGCATCTTATTCTTTTGAAAATTTTTTTTTTTTTTTCAGATTCAGCCTGATATGTCTTTGTCCGAGGAACCTGAATCCATTCTGGATCGGCAAGAGAGAGTCATGAGAAACAAAGTTATTACTTTTTGTGAAGATTCGTTTGGAAGAATCTCCCAGCGCTGTGGCTATCTGGTAGACGAAGAGTCTTTGCGAGCTAGTTACCCTTAATTTCTTTGTCTAGTTCGGTATGTTTTGTTTCGTTCTCATTTCGTTGTCATTACGGTTCATTTCAATTTTTTCGTGCGATATGACTTGAAAATAAAATAAAATATTATGAATGAATTCAATATTGATGAATGAATACTGTTAATATATAACTAAATTATATTGAATTAACCATAAAAAAACTGAATAATATTTTCATCCTCGATAATTGAAATTGAACCGGTATGACAACGAAATGAGAACGGAAAACGAATAAATACCGAACTAGACAAAGAATAAGGAGTAACTAGCTGACATAGATCTTAGGTCTCCCAGGTAGCCTCACGCTCTGGGTGATTCTTCCAAAGAATCTCACAAAAGGAATAACTTGTTTCTAATGATTCTTTGGCCGATCCAGAATGGATTCAGGTTCCTAGGACAAAGACATATCAGGCTGAAATCTTGATCAAATGGATAAGATGCGACATGCAAATGGATGATAATGGTATCCCCTCAAAGAGATACTTGAAAAGGGGGGGGGGGGGGTGGGTGGGAAAAAAAACATCGTGAACGTGCGATAATGCGGGAGGAGGCGCCAGACGATACGAAACCTCTCCCCAATACGTTCCAAAATTCAACGGACCATATGAATCGAGGACTGAGACTTGGGGGGGGCCATTGATCTCAAAACGTTTTAATCCTCTGAATGGCGAACCTTCAGAAAGAATACGACGTTCCTCAATCTTGAAACTCTAATATCACGTCGATGCTTATCAAGCATAACTCTTCTACGCGATCTAGCCTTTTCAATTTCTCCTTAGCAACAGCCACTTTCTCATTAGTAATGTCGATGAGTCCGGCCTTCAATCAAACATTTCACCTACTTCATCCCCAGCAAATAGTGTGCTCGACATTTTTTCTACCATTTATCAACAGCTTCGAAGGTGCTGCCTTAATGCTAGCATGCCAAACTATTATGTAGGCAAACTCCACCAAGCACTATATCATCCCAAACTACCTGTCCCAGTCCAAAGCACATGCCTAAACATATCCTTCCAAAGTCTGAATGGTTTACCTCATCTAACTGCAACCATCGGTTTGAGGATGAAGTGTTGTACTGAACTAAGACGTGTCACCCAAGCTTTCTGATAATCCTTTCCAACAACGAGACGTAAAATTCGGTTCTCTGTCGGACACAATAGAAGTCGGCATGCTAGGTATCAAGGCAGTCTAACGATCTACTGTCGAAAAATCTTGCCAACTTACTAATACAAGTTCTTCCGAATGGGTAAGAAATGTGCAGACTTAGTTAGCCGATCAACACACCACCCCAAATAGCATCATGTCTTTTCTAGTAGTAGGCTCAAACCCAGTAACAAAATCCATGGAAATCTCATCATTTTCCAACAGGGAATCTTCAACGGCTGTAAACAAACCACTAGCCCTCTGATGTTCATTTTGACCTAGGGTGACAAAGTCTACATTTGGATACATAACTAGCCCACATCATGCTTATGCCATTCCACAAATGTACTGTTTCAAATCTCTGTACATTTTGGTTTTGGACTGGTATGAATAGTAAATGGAGAACTAGAGCTTCGTCATAACCTTCTCGCGAAGTGCCTGATATTTGGAACACATAGGGCCTATCTTCAACACACACAACACCGTCATCATCAACACTGAATCAGTTTGTTTACCGTCTTCATATTATGCCACAATAGTCCCTCAATCACCAGTCGTCCCTTTGTGCTTCTTTGATTGTAGCATGAGGTTAGACTCTATCCTCATACTCGGCCCAATAGACACCAGAAAACTCGTGCACATAGCTCAACATCCAAAACGCTCTAATCCGAAGAGATTGTGGAATCAAAACAAGCTATCATCCTAGATTTTCGACTAAGTTCGTCGGCAACCACATTAGCCTTGCCCGGATGGTACTGGATGTTAGTGTCATAATCTTTTAGGAAAGTTCCAACCCATCTTTCTGTCTCATTGTTTTATGTTCTCGCTGAGTAATTAAAATATCTTTGAGACTCTTTTTTGATCTTGTAAAATATATCCAAAAGCTTACCATACAAGATAGTGTCTCCAGATTTTCAATGCAAAAACCACCGCAGCTAACTCAAGATCATGGGTTGGATAATTTACTTCATAAGGCTTCAGCTGCCTTGAAGCGTAGGCGATCACCTTCCCATGTTGCATCAAAACACAACCCAAACCTTTCTTCGATGCATCACTGTATATCTAAAAACCACCGGAACCTGATGGAAGAGTCAATATCGGAGCAGACACCAATCTCCGTTTCAATTCCTCAAAACTCTCCTGACGCTCATCCTTCCACACTCAAATCTTTCATCCCTTTGTCTAATCGCTGGGTAAGAGGTAAAGCTAATCGGGGAAGAATCCTCAACAAACGTCTGGTATAGCCAGCATGCCCCTGAAAACTTTCACTTCCGTCAACCGTAGTAGGTCTCGGGCCATTTGGGTAATTGCCTACAACCTTTGATGGCATCCTAATTGATGCCGTCTGCAAAATACATTATGACCGAGGGAACGCGACTTGCTGTAACCAAAACTCGCACTTCGAAAACTTCGCATACAACTTCTTCTGTTTAAGAATATCCAACACAATCCGTAGATGTCGCTCATGTCTTCTTCAGACTTGGAGTAACGATGGATGTCGTCGATGAAAACAATAACGAACTTATCAATGGTACTCGTGGAAATTACGGTTCATGAAACCATAAACTCGGCAGGGAGCATTAGTCAGACCGAAGGGCATAACCAAGAACTCGTAGTGGCCATAACGCGTACGAAAAGCAGTCTTAGAAATATCCTGCTCTCTCACACGAAGCTGGTGATAACCAGATCGCAGATCAATCTTAGAAAAATATTTGGCCCCTTGCAGTTGGTCAAACATAATCCGTCGATTCGCGGCTAAGAGGATAGGGGTTATGAAATAGTAATACGGTTGATGTTCGCGGTAATCAATACAGAGCGCATGCTCCCATCCTTCATTTATTAACAAATAAGAAAGGTGCACCAAGGTGAAACACTGGGTCCTAATTTAAGCCACCATTCTCCACAAACATCTCCTGTAACTGCTCCTTTTAACTCTTTCAATTTCCAACAGGGCTTACGATACGGATCCTTTGAGATAGGGTTCAGCAACGGGGGCAATTACTCAATGCCAATTTCATTCTCTCTAGCGGCGGTAGTCAGGAATGTTCATCGGGAAAAACACTCAGCGCAATTCTCGGAACAACAGAAAGATTTTCAAAATTAGGACTCTCCAAAGAGTGTCCATAACAAGAAGCCAGAAAACCTTGGACCCATGTGAAATCAAGGGAAACGTTGCCTTCATAGCAGAGATGAGTTTAACGGACTTAAGCGGTGAGGAACCATGATAAACAAATTCAGGTTGGTGAACGTTACCAAAGATTACAGTTCTAGCATAGCAGTCAATGGTAGCTCGATGAGAAGCCAACCAATCCATGCCAAGAATCACATCAAAGTCGAGCATATGGATAGGAAGTAAATTCGCAGGATGAACACGATCATCAAAACGTATAGGGCAGTTAACATATTCATGGTCAATAAGCATATGGTTCTTCTGCCTTGGTAGGAGTGGCAGTAGACCGAAACGCAAGCGGCTTTAACTTAGTAAACCTTTCAATCCAAACATGAATCCCTTGGGGTATAGCATCATCACCACCACCACCACCTGAAGCTCTAGCACCATTCCTGATGTCATTGGTGATCTGAGTTCTCAAAGCAGCCGTAAGGTTAGGGAGAGCATTGGCCACAGCAGCAG
>BQNB010152226.1:0-15800 GCA_026074375.1 Tanacetum coccineum | reverse complement strand
GGAACTCCTCATGCTATAATTAATGATCCTGGTACTTACTTTTGCAATGACCAATTCGCAAAGGCCATGCTTAAGTATGGAGTTACCCACCGTCTTTCTACCGTGTATCATCCACAAACGAGTAGACAAGTGGAGGTTTCAAATCATGGTTTGAAACGTATCTTAGAAAGGACCGTAGGCGAAAATCGAGCTTTATGGTCCGATAAGTTAGATGATGCTTTATGGGTCTTCCGTATCGCATTCAAGACACCCATCGGGTGTACTTCATATAAGCTTGTGTATGGAAAGGCTTGTCATCTTCCTATCGAACTTGAACACAAGGCCTATTGGCCCTTAAAGCATTGTAATTTTGACCTTAAGACCGCAGATGATCACCATAAAGTTCAAATGAATGAATTAAATGAACTCCGGGATCAAGCCTATGAGAACTCTTTAATCTACAAAGAGAAAACGAAGAAGATTCATGACTCCAAGATTAAGAACCGCGTTTTCAACGTTGGTGATCGAGTTCTTCTCTTTAATTCTCGATTGAAGATTTTTCTCAAGAAAGTTCAAAACCCGTTGTACCGGACCATTTACCATTGCTTAAGTTTTCCCTTATGGAACCGTCGAATTATCTCAAATCGACGGACCAAACTTCAAGGTGAACGATCATAGATGTAAACACTATTTTGGAGGGGACATACCACCTATGGTTGTCTCGGATCTCCAAACCTTCCTAATGGACCACTAAATTCAGGGTCGAGTCAGGTTCGTAACTCGGTTAACAAAAACAAGCGCTTCATGGGTGGCAACCCATGCTTATCCCTAGTAGTAGTATATTAGTATAATATATTTATGAATAAGTGTGATGTAAGGAGGCTCGCCTATTCCTTTCTCATGTTTTGTGTTTTGTGTTTTATGTCCAGGATTGCCCCAGATTTTGAAGACTCTCGTGCTCGTGGTTTTGTCCATCGTCGCTCGATCTTCAATCCTTAGCATGCTTATATATGGGAATCCGATATCATAGATCTTATTGATTAACATTTATCTATTAGCATAATTAATAAACGGATTTAGATTTACGTAGAGACCCCTTATATATGGATTTATGCCTTGAAATTAGCTATGGGGGTGACAGTCTCACATGAGGACAATGTGTAGTTTAGTATGGGGGAGGGGTGACTATTTCGATTTGATCTTCTTGCATGTCCTTGTCTTTCCGTAACCTGTTTTTCCACCAAAAATAGCAATAAAATATGCCATAAATTTAAATTTTTTCAAAACAGAATTAGTGTTTTGACACGTGTTTTGTGCTTTTTAATGATTAAATTTTGGTCTTGATCGAGCATGTTGTGCTCTAGCTTGCCCCTTAACTTATATAAATTTAAGCTTTTGCTAGTCTTTTATAACGTAAGCTTTTAAAATGCGAATTCTAGCTCTGAAAAAGAAAGGAGTTTGACAAGTTTCCATAATAGACTTTAAATATGCAAAGCTTGTTTTTATTAGACTAAGCATTCACTGATCTTTTTAGAAAAGATTTTTAATTTGCGAAGAACGAGAAATGATAGAGTTATATATAAGTTAGATGCTAAACATAGAGTAGTTGATCTCTTTTAAGGCTCATAGAGGTTATTGTGGCTTTTGATCATATCAACTTAAATTAACCTTTATATAACTTGTTGATAAATAAAGGTACTTTAGGTTTTTGCGGATTCCTAGTTTAATCACTTGTTGAGATTCCCTTATGGTGAAATTAAGGTACACATCGAGGTTTTGTCAGTGTTGTGGGGGAATAGGCTACCGATTCCTGACGGCTCGCTACCGTTGTCTAGGTAGTTAAAAGACCACAGGACTTGAAATTTGGCTAACAATAATAATAATGTTATGTAATAAACCGAAGCCGAAATAAGACCACTACCTCTTGCCGGCTCACAACCGATGTGGTAGTCGTTTAAAGGGTGGAGGTAATAATAATAATAAAAACTGTGGGCTGATAAAAGTTTACTGCCTCTTGCCGGCTCACAACCGATGTGGCAGTCTTCTAAATAAGGCACATAGTAATAATCCGAGACTGATAAAAGTTTGCTGCATCTTGCCGGCTCACAACCGATGTTGCAGCCTTCAAAAAGGTCGAGGATCACCGAGGTCGAAATAAGACTCCTGGACCATGGTCGGCTCGCATACCGATGTGGCAGTTGTTTAAAGGACCGAGGTTTAATAATGTTGCAATAATAATAATAAAGCCAAATTTCGACTCCGGGGTTATCTAAAAAGGATAACCCCTAAATCGTGTGAAATTAGAACCTTAATGTGGACCTTATTCTCACCATATCGTCTCTTTAGGAAAGGATTTCAAACTAATTATGGTCTAAACCGGGTTTACTTTATGTGAATAAGACATTAATTTATTTGTCATAAATAATAATAATAAAATCTTTAGAGGATCTAGGAATAAGGGAGCGGAAAGTAGCTATGCATCCACAATTAGCATTTATGAGTAGTGTTAGCATTTTAACTTGTATTTAACAATGATTTCGTTTTTAAGCTTGGTTTGGGGCGGGTGAAAAATCAAGGACGATGAATTTATCCTTTTTAGTGTTTCTTGTTCCGTGAAGTTATGATATGTATGAATGTTAATAATAAATGCATAAAAATGATAAAACAAAGGGCTTTTCAAAACTAGTGATTTCTTAATCCCCTTAGATGAACACTTAGCTACTTTTCGAGGTAATTAGTCTAAGGGGGTTGAAATTTTTAGTTTTCTAAGTGTGTATTTATGACATTGCGTGAGGACACGACAATAGTTTAGTATGGGGGATTTTGGTATGTGCTTAAATACACATACCTTTTACCTAATTAAACGAGCTAAAAAGACCAAAAATGACCAAAAACAGATAAAAATGCATTGTATATGTAAATTTTGTGATTTGTGTCTTGCAGGTATCAGATATTCAACAAAAGAACAAAAATAAAGGCAAAACGAACAAAGCCGAGCACGGGAATGAAAAGAGCACGAAAAACTAAAGCCGAAGGCGTACCCATCTTCTATGGACCAACCCGGGGGGTTATTGAACTGGAAGGTCATCCTACTTTCATAAAATATCTAGTTTAGTCATTGTAGTTTTTTTATGTTTAAAAAGGTCACTGAATTCCCAAAAACGTTCATATGAGTCACTCGCAACTAGGTGGCATCTTTTTCCTTTAAAAAAATATGACGTGTTCTTTGTTTGTCTATGTGTCACAACAACAAAAAATTATTTTAGTAAACGTAAATCAAGTTTGAAACCTCAAGCTTCCATTCACTGATCCTTCTATTTTTCTTTTTTCATTCATCTCTACATGTTTGTTTTCTTTATTTGGCTTGTTTGTTTTATATTTCGATTTGTGTGTGTTTTAGATCATTCATGATTATAGGTTCGGGTAGTAGTGGATTTTTGGAGGGTGGTGTAAGTAGCGGTTGTTGATAATGGTGGTGGTTGACGATGGAAGCTGGTGGTGGTGTTATTGAACATGATGAAGATTAAAACCACAACAATAATCAAAATAAATAAAAAGGAAATATTTATAAATACAAAACTTATCATATACTCCGTATAATCTCAAAGAATTAATCCAAGAAGAATAACTTGAACTGAAGTTTAAAAATAATATGAGTTTTGGATTATTCTTTTTTAATGTGGCATGGGAGGTGGAAATAACATAACTTATGTGGCGTTATAAAGAGAGAAGTGCAAAAATCATCCATGTGGTTTATCAAAAAAAAAAGTCTCACGTCCCTCGTTAAATAATTGTCCAAAACACATCCCCTCGTCAATGTTTTGGGACACGATACATCCCTTGTACTAACGGTGCAAAAAATTTTCTCGTTAATTATTAACGAGGGTCTAATTTTTAACGATGCAACTATAAAGGAGGGTATTGTTCTCTTTTTGCTGCCACAAGGATGATTTTTGCACTTCTCTCTTAAAGAAAAGTTTTTTTTGTTTTTTAATTTAAAAAAAAACCTTTTTACATTATAATTCGTAAAAACGAATTATTTTTTTAAATCTAAAAAAAATTCGCACTTTACAAAAATCTTATTTGTTTTAAAAAAAATTAGTTTTGTTTGTTTTTAAAAAAAATTTACAAAATATAAAAAAAATCGTACTTTTACAATCTTTGTTTTGAAAAAAAAACGTAAAAATTTTGTATTTTTTAAAATCATAGTATTTAAAAAGTACAAAAAAATTTTAAAAAGTTTTGTAAAAAAGTGCCAAATCTACAAAAAAATTAAAAAGTGCGAAGTTTTTTAAAAAATTTTAAAAAGTTTTGTAAAAATTTTTTAAAAAAAGTTTTTAAAACTACGATTTTGGTTCGATTATTATTAAAAAAATTAAAAATTTTGAACTTTTTTTCTACAAAACTTTTTAAAAAAATTTTGTACATTTTAAAAAATACGAAAAAGATTTAAATCTTTTTCAAAAAATTTAGATTTTTAAAAGTTCGAATTTTTATAAAAATGTTTTTAAAATGTACAAATTTTTTTAAAAAAGTTTTCTTAAAAAAGTACGAAATTAAAAAAAAAAAAAATAATCGAACTGAAATCGTACTTTTAAAAACTTTTTTAAATTTTTTTTCACAAAACTTCTAAATTTTTTTTAAAAAAACTTCGCACATTTTAAATTTTTTTTTTTAAGATTTTGTAAAAAAAATTAAATTTTTTTACGAATAATAATGTAAAAAGGTTTTTTTTTTAATTAAAAAACAAACAAAAACTTTTTTTTAAGAGAGAAGTGCAAAAATCATCTCTGTGGCAGCAAAAAGACAACAATACCCTCCTATATAGTTGCACCGTTAAAAATTAAACGCTCGTTAATACTTAACGGAAATTTTTTTTGCACCGTTAGTCCAAGGGATGTATCGTGTCTCAAAACATTAACGGAGGGATGTGTTTTGCACAATTATTTAACGAGGGACGTGAGACGGTTTTTTGACAAACCACATGGATGATTTTTGCACTTCTCTCCATTATAAATAATGATCTGGAATTTATAGATCTGATACCTGAATCTCAATGATTTAATTGCATATTTTCTAAAAGTTTAGTTACTTAAATAAATGCGTTGGCAACTACAATGCTCTTTTTAAAAATAAAAAGAGTACAGTGACTAAACTAGATATTTTGTAAAAGTATAGTGACTTTCTAGTTTAATAACTCCCAACCCGGGCCCACTTAATGGACCCGGTCAGCCCACAAACCTAATATACTAAACAAAAACCCAAAACCTTTTCTTATAATAACTCAGCCCAAATCATATTTAACCATTTCCATTTCTTGGCCCAAAGAAATAAAACTCAGCCCAAAATCATAATTGGTCCAAGTCAATCCAGTCAAACTGTAACATCCGGGAATTTTCGAAAATTTAAAGGACTATTTTAATCTTTGACTTTTCGAATCTGACTTGACCTTTTTGACTTTTGGTCGTTCATTGTCACATAAAAGCGATTACCGCGTAACCGCTGAAATTTTCGGAACATATTTTAAATAATAATTCATATTTATAATTACATATCTCAATGGAAAGTTATTTTTAACTTATTTTGCTCGAAAACGAAACAGATATATGTTATTTATAAGCTGACGTATCAGAAACGAACCACTAAATCACGTTTTCACTATTCGGACTCTAAAGCAATTTGATGTAAAACGACATTTCTGACAACTTTTTAGTTTTGACCAAGACCCGAAAACAGTCAGAAAGTGACTGAAATGCCCTCGCAAGATTTAGAAACGAGAAAGTAATTAAATTATATTTAATTAACGTTTTTTAGTAAATAAAAATATTTAATAAATTAGTCATCATTTTATTCGAAAACGTTTATTGATAATGCGAATAAACGAGTTAGAAATTTATTTGTATTTTTACTTTTGGGCAAGACATAACTAGGTTTTCCAAATGAATAACAAATATTTTTATAACATTTATAAAAATATTTATGAAGTACTATCAAATGAATACTCGCTTTTGTTGGAAAATTATTTGGAAAACAATGGCGCAAGTTTCGTGTGTTAAATCATCCGTTAAGTCGTTCAAACGAGTCCCGAACCGATAATTATCAAAACTATATTAAAAACTTACATAATCAACCCTCAACTATATTACACATTACACTTTGTTTATAAACTTTTTATATATATAAAAAGTTTTATACTTTTTATTTCATTTCATTCATTTTGATATAACAAAATACACACACACATAAACAACACTCTCTCCCTCCCCTATATCCGGCCACCGCCGCCGGATTCCGGCCACCATCACGCCGTCGCCGCCGGAAAACTTTTCCGGCGAGTTTTCCGGCCAAGACCAAATGTGTTCCTCATTGCCCGATCTACCCATCCCCAACAACACTCGCCTCCACGAGCCTTTCCCCCCCCCCCCCCCCTCTCCGGCGTCATGGCAGCCGCCGCGGCTGTCACCATAACACCACAACCTCTCGACGCCGATGCCTGCATCATTACCTCCAGCTGCACGTGCCTTTTTCCCCTCCCTATGGATACTGTCCCACGACAGCCCTGCCTCGTCTCCGCCATCATTCACCGCGGATTGCAGCCACCAAGAGGTGTTCGGGTTCGGTGGTTTTTTGTAATATGCACAAGGGGGGCCGGGGGTGGTTCGGTTACTGTTCACCGCACCGACTAGGGTGCTTTTGTTTTGGACAGCCACCCCAAAAAGTGGTGCGGCTGGTTTGGTATTAGCACCTAAGGTGCGTTCGGGTTGGGTTTGGGGGGGATTGCCACCACCCACGATGGGTGCGTCTTGGCCGTCTCCACCCGTAAAGGGTGAGTTGGTTTTATGGTAAGCACCAAAGGCCCGCGTTTGGTTGAGGTATGCACCATGGGAGCGGTTGGGTCTTTGGTTTTCACAGGAATGGGTGCTGCGTTTTGTTAATTTTTTAGGCGTTTTAGAGATTCTGGGTCAGCAGCTGGCTGGTTTGGCTTACAGTAGGTGGTTGGATGTTTACAACAGATTTTGGGTGCGTTTGTATTAGTGACCAGCAGCTAGGGGTGTTGTTTTTGGTTATTTAATATTGAATTGGAGGCGTTTTGGCATAGAATACAAATTTAGGGTTATGTTTGGGGGAGCAGAAACCCTTTTAGGGTGGCGGTTGTTATGATCAGAATCATCGAATGGGGCGTGTATGTTGGGTTTGCCACGATGGGTGTTTTGGGGCGGTGGGGGTGGTTGTGTGTCTAATTGGGTGCGTGGGGTGGGTTCAGTTGATCCATTGGGGGGGCGGGGGGGGGGTGTGTGTTGACTTTTTTTTGGGGGGGGGGGGGGTGCGTTTCTTCTTGGGTCTCGTTGGGGGCTGTTGGTTTGATTTACTTTGTTTTGTTCTGGTTGGGGGTTGTTTGTGGTTTTACGGTGTGGTGATGGGGGGGGGTCGAGGGGGGGGGTTGGGGGTGGTGGGGATGTTTTGGGGGGGTGGGGGGGGGTGGGGTGGGGGGGTGGGTGGGGGGGGGGATTGGGGGGCTGGGAGGGGGCATTCGTGGACTGGTGGTGTGGGAGGGGGGTGAGGGGGGTGCGGGTGTGGCGGGGGGGGGGGCGGGGGGGGGGGGTGTGTATTGCCCTGGTTTGTGGGCTTGTGTTGGTGTTGTGGGGATTAGGGGTGTTGGTTTATTGGTTATGGGCGTATTTAATTTATGTTTGAAAGTTGTATTGTACTGATATGTTTGTCGCAGGGATGACTAGGTGGTATATGGGGGTGATTGAGGGGGGGTGGGGGGGCGGGGGGGGGGGGCGGGGGGTGTGTATTGTGTTTTGGCCGCTGTGAGCCCTACGGAACTCATGTTAGATTCTAGACTTATTAGATTAGGCCATTTTGTATGACGCGCTGCATAGCCATTTGTTCTTTTTAATTATACAACACATATGTTAAAATGTCACTAAAATATCTGGTACTAATAACTCTTTTAATTTCTAAAAAGATTCGTTTAAATGGTGGCTAATCGGGTAAATAAATATGGTAATTATTATTTTGGTTTTAGTTTAGATATTATATAAAATATATATATATATTTATATATATATATATATATATATTATATTATATTATATATATTTTTTTAAACATGAGGGATATTTGCAACACGTTTTTATTTGGAAAGTGGAAAAGATTAAGTTTTACGAATATAGAAAACGTTGAGTTTTGCGTATATGGGAAACGTTTTATAAACAGAAATGTCATGGCGAAACTTATATAAATTTTTATATTTAGTAATGCTTTACTAATGTTTCTATTATTTTAGAAACCGATAAAAGGGACTAAATTATATTTTAAAGAAATAATAATGTTTATCATACAATAACCGGATAAGCGAACAAAAACTATACTTGTATAATGAGACAGCTGGTTTTAGATCGGACCGTCGAAGAAAGAAAAATATAATTTATAAAAATATTACTTTATATTTTATAATGGCTATAAACTGTTACAAACACCGGTTGATTTAATTCATAACGTTAAGACATGTGTCTACTTTTATTCAAAGTCTTTTTATTAATTAAATTGGTGTCAAACTAATTGGTTTAATTAACTACTCTCCACTTTATTAAATAATACCCTGCAATGGTATTAAGAATAATTTTCAGTAATCTTGGATTGTTCTTGTCTTTGTTACATAATTCACGTATGATTTTATAAGGCTTATTTTTTATTGTAATATAATAAATAATATATTACGTACTTTGCGTTCACTTTTCATTGTATTATTTAACAACACCAAACTATTAACAATTTAAATCTAGATCTTTTATCAACGTGTCGCGTTGATGTAATCATTCATCGGGAAACCCAAGTACATCATTTTAGGCTAGTGGGACTTAGCCGTTAAGATTAGTCGCAACTACTTGATCGAGCAGTTTCGTCTTCCGTTCGTGTTGTGCATATTAGATGCATGTCTGTCAATCGTTCTTCATCATCAATGTGAGTTTCATAACCTCGCTTTTCAATCTTTTGAATGTTTATAAACCCGCGAGGGGGATACATGCTTGTCTACAAACTCTTATACTTACTCGGTTACCTTATAACAATGTGATTGTTTTTAAAGGATATTGTGAGTTTATAGCCCCACGTTTTACATGTTTTATATATATTTTTGGTTTTTCAATTGAGGAACATGCTTTGTTTCAAATGCATTTACATGATTGTTTACAATTGAGTTTACATTTACTCATTTACATAGACCTTCTCGCTATGGGATACATTACTTGACTTTATTTTTGGGGGGGTGTTTGTCACGAATGCATATTTTACTTTTGAAAAAGGATTACGGATTAGCTTAAGCGGATTGAACTGATGACAAAAACGGTACTGCCCGGGTGTTCTTGGAGGGGACACCGGTAACGGGAGTACATATTTTTACTTTACTGCCCGGGTGTTCTTGGAGGGGACACCGGTAACGAGAGTATATATTCTTTAAATCACTGCCCGGTTTCTTGGAGGGGATCACATGTGTATGGGTTATAGATAAGTCTACGTAACAGTTCAGAAACTGTAAATCTTTGGAGGGTGAGCGCGAATGTTATAAAATAGATCTATTTGGGATTGATAATCCCCGTTCGGGTGATTAGCTATCACTAGGAAAACGAACGTTATAGCATGTTGTCTACGCGCATGTTATGAAATAGATCTATTCGGGATTGACAATCCCCCTTTCGCGGTGAATTAGGCTATTCAACTAGGTTAAACGAACGGTTTTAACATGTCGGATTACGATTGGTTGGGACTACAGGGACCCCAACAAATATACATGAATTTTTACTGTTATATTAGTGCATTGGTTTCATGAACTTAGAGTAATTGTAATCTTGGTTTAAAACTTACATGATATTTACTATAGCTTGAATAAAGTGGCAATACCATACTTGAATAATTTTAGTACTTAAATTGGTCATGCATTCTTTATAAATCCTTGGGATAAGATTGGTTTATTTTGGTGGACATTAAATTGATCATGCTCTTTCTTTATAAAATCTTTGGGATAGTTTGTGGTACTTTTGGTGACATAAAATGTGCCGTGCATTCTTTATAAATCTTTGGATTTTACATGGACTGTGATGACACAGGGGACAATTACATTCATTTGAAACTTACATTCATATTTAAACTAACCTATGAACTCACCAACTTTATGTTGACCGTTTTAAGCATGTGTTTCTCAGGTGATATAGATATTTGGCTTACTTGAAGTGCATTGGAGTCTATACATTTAAGTTATTCGTGGTGATGCAATTATGGGACAAATTTTATATCAATTTCAATGAAATCAACGAGATTATTTTTCAAACGACACATTTAGAGGTCGTTCTCTTGTATCTAGCGATGTGTATTATGAAGTAACACGCCCCGGACATACATTCCGCTGCGACACGCATTTTTGGAGGTATTACAGATTGGTATAAGAGCACTGGTTATAGAGAACTAGGTTGCATATTTTACCCTAGACTATAACCGTTTTCACAAACGTTGCATTACAACAAACATTTTCAAAGTGCATACACACTACTTGCTTATGTGCTTACATTACGTGCTGCATTAAGTGCTTACGTGTTATACATATATATAATATATATATCAGACATTGTGAGTTGCACAATGGTCTCAATTATACCTCAGACATTGTAAGTTAAACAATGGTCTCAATTATACCTCAGACATTGTGAGTAATACAATGGTCTCATTTTACTTCTTAGACATTGTAAGTTAAACAATGGTCTCTAAGAATATTATTTTCTTCATAACTTTATATAATATCGTATTACCGCAGGCAGCACTTGTGGTTGCGCAATGGTCTCACTTCGTGTCTCAGATATATTAAGTTAAACAATGGGGGTCTCTAAAAATCTATTTATTCTTCATAGCTTTATACAAATCGGAATTACGTATAGACCGTCAAAAATTTTTTGTTTACATGAGATTATGTATGAATCTAAGTATTACAAGTCTTGTATGGGCGGGACTTGTAATATGACGATTGATATGATAATTGCTATGTTAACAAAGCCCGTCACAGTTCTGTTTACATAGGATTATGTATGAATCTAAGTATTACAAGTCTTGTATGGGCGGGACTTGTAATAGGAGGATTTATATGATAATTGCTATGTTGACTGGTTCATCGAGACTTTTACCTTATTTACTCTAACCGAGTACTTATTAACTATCTTGAACTCTATGTCGATCTCGCCTGGTAGTTTTACTCCCAGTCTCCGAAGACGAGGTTTGAACACTCGTCCCATACTCATTAGAGCACATGCATCGTCATGTCATCCATCACCTTGAAGGTTATCTGAGTACGCGTATTGCATCGGGAATTATTAAGTAGGATGATTTATAATATATTTATTTGAAAGGATTGGGACGCCTCTTCATTTAAATAAATAAATTGTAAATCACCGAACCATAAGTTTATCAATTGATTATTTACATAAATTAGGACGCTTCTTTATGCAAATAATGAATTATAAATGAGTGGGCTTAATGGTATCCGATATGAAACGAGTATGAACTCGAGCCCGATGATCATCGGAATTCGTTAAAAAGGCCTAGAGACACAATCGTGTCTTACCACTCAGCAGAATCTTAAGGTCTCACTTGAGCTACCTTATCTCATTCTTAAGTCAGTACTTTTTCCGTTACATATCTTTATGATCGCGAACTGTTCGTGGGAACTAACAAACTTGTGCACACTTGAACTAATTGATTTGATTCATCTCCGAAATAGCCAACTGGTACAATATTCACCTCACTGTCTGTTAGCGTATATTGTCGGTATGGTTGCTGTTGTAGGGGGATTCCTGGAGGTGGTCCCAGATTGTCCAAACTTTATCAACTAAGTGATGAAACCCACCTTAAACAAGAAAGCATATTTCGAATTTAATTCATTTTCAATTGAATTACTCATTGCAGACAAATAGTAAACAAACACCAATTTTAAGTCAGATACTATTTAGTACTGCCAAGTAAGTTGGGTACTTACATCCATAAGTCTAGTTTGATATTAATCATCGAACCTTACAGATAGTAGAAACGAGACTCCGTCCTCGGACATTTAGAAACTTATACAAACATACTCACGCGACTACACCTTCTTCTTGAGGTTTTCATTATAATGAGACTTTCCCTATAACGCGGTTATACCAGTCATAAGATCTGTAATGATATATTTTGAGATACCTATTTTAATAGATTAAATATCCTGGACAAACCTAGTCAAAATTTAGTATATTATAAGTGTAGAAACACCCAAATTTTTGCTGACTAAATTTAACAGCGTCTTTTTTAGAACGATTTTATTAAACCTGAGTCTTCCTTAGTCAAACAATCGATAACACAACTTTAATCTCTGGACGAGATTTCTTTAAAAGGGGTATGTACTGTAACATTCACGAGAATTTTGAAATTTTGAAATGACTATTTTACACCCTTTGACTTTTTATGGCTGACGTGGACTTTGTTGACTTTTTTTAGGTCTGACTTGACTTTTTGACTTTTGATCTTTTATTGTCACATAAAACGATTACCCATGGTAGAACTGGTAAAATGTTCGGAACATATTTCAATAATAAATCATATTTATTATTACACACATCGAGTATAAAGTTATTTTTAACTTATTTGATTCGAAAAAAAAAGATATACATTAATTAATAATTGACGTATCAAAAACGAACTACTAAATCATGTTTTCACAACTCGGACTCTAAAGCAATTTGATGTAAAACGACATTCCTGACAACTTTTCAGTATTGACCAAGACCCGAAAACAGTCAGAAAGTGACTGAAATGCCCTCCTAAGATTTAGAAACGGAAAAATAATTAAATTATATTTAATTAACACTTTTTATTAAATAAAAATATTTAATAAATTAGTCATCATGTTATTCGAAAACGTTTGTTGATAACGCGAAGTATACAGGTTATAAAATTATTTTTTGTTTTTACTTTCTGGACCAACATAACCCGGGTTTACCAAATAAATAACAAATATTTTTTATATAAATGTATAAAATATCTTATGAAATACTATCAAAATGAATATCATTTTTATTGGAAAAATTATACCGAACGCAATGGCGCAAGTTTCGTATTTTGAATCATCCGATAAGTGGCTCAAACGAGTCCCGAACCGTTATTTAACGAAAGTTACACTTTTGGTCCCTGTAAAATTTTACACAACTTACCCTAAACTATTAAAACTTTCATATTTTTTTATAAGTTTTAATATATATATAAAAAGTTTATATCTTTTTTTTTCATTTTCATTCCATCATATATACACACACATATAAAACACTCTCCCTTCTCCATATTTCCGGCCACCGCCCCACCGCTGTCCATCGTCGATTCCCGGCCACCCAACACGCCGGTCAGACGCATTTTATAAAAACATACACACGCATACTACACTTAACTCTCTCTCTATATGAATTTTCCGGCGAGCCACTCCGCCGCCGCCCAGCCGCCGGATTCCAGCCACCACCACGCCACCGTAGCCGGAAAAGTTTTCCGGCGTACTTTTCCGACAAAACCAAAAATAAACCTCATCGCCCGATCTATCCAATCCCCATAGTCACTATCCTCCACTCGCCACCCTCTCCTTCGGCTGCCTCCCCACGACGCCTCCACCACCTTCATCTTTCCGTCATCTTCATCATCATAACATCATCCACCACCACCAACCGCCACCCCAAGGGTGCGTGTGGTTTCTCAGCCGCACCCCTAGGGTGCGTGTGGTTTATATAAGCACCAAAAAGGGTGTGTTGGTTCTGGGTTCACACCAAGGGTGTGATCGGTTTGATGTTTACATGACCTAAGGGTGTGTATAGTTGTCAGGTCAAACCCATGGGGTGCGTAGGGTTGCGGGTCAGACCAAGTGGGTGCGGTTGGTTGGGTCTAACACCTCAAAGGGTGCGTTTTGTTTGGCAGCGAAGGCTGCATTTGGTTGTCTCGCACCACGAGGGTGCGTATGATTCGCGGGTCAGCACCACAATGGGGTGCGTTGGGTTTTTAGTCACCCAAAAGGGTGCGTTTGTTGTTCGGGCAGCCACCCAAAAGGGGTGTTCGCCTGGTGGTTCAGCAGCTAGGCTGCGTTTGGTCTTCGTTAAAACCGACAAGGGTGCGTTTGGCTTGTGACATCCCCAGCAAGGGCGTGTTTGGTTTGGGTTAACAGCCGTAAGGGCTGTTTGGATTGGAAAAAGAGCATAAAGGGGTGTTTGGTTGGCTGTGATACAACATCAAGGGTGCGTTTGGTTGGTAGAATCCGCACAAGGGTGCGTTTGGTAAATATAAATCAAATAATAAAAGGCATTAAGATTTTATATATATTAAAATCGGATAAATTGGTGGTAAAATGGTTAAATAAATACGATGTTTATTAGTTTGTGAGTTTAGATATAATAACGTGAATATATATATGTTATATCTGAAACAAGCGGGAGTTGGAAAAATGGAAACCCGAATAAATTGCAACATATATTGAATAAGGGAAAACATTAAGCTTTACGAATATGGAAAACATTAAGTTTTATGAATGTGGGAAACGTTTTGAAAACGGGAAAGTCATGACGAAATTTATATAAATTTATATGTTTAGCAATGATTTAATAAAGCTTATATTATTTTAGAAACGGATAAAGGGGACCAAGTTATATTTTAAAAAGATACATTAACTTGTATTATACAATAACCCGACCAATGAACGAAAACTATACTTTTACATCGAGGCAACTGTTTTAGACACAATCTATCGTAGAAACGAAATATAATTTATAAAATATTATTTTATATTTTATAATGGTTATAAACTGTTACAAACATCGGTTGTTTAATTCATAACGTTAAGACATTTGTCTACTTTTATTCAAAGTCTTTTTATTAACTGAATTGGTGTCAAACTAATTGGGTTAATTATTTACACCCACTTATTATATAATACTTGCAAAATATTATATACTTTTCATTAATCTTCGGATTGTTTTTATTTGTTATATAACTCACGGTACGAGTTATATAAGGGTTTATTTTTATATGTAATATATAAAGAATATATTACACACGTTGCGTTACTTTTCAAATTATTTATTTAACCAACCACCAAACTATTACAACTTTAAATCTAAATATTTATCAACGCGTCGCGTTGATGTTACCATTCATCGGGAAATCCAAATACATAATTCTAGGCTAGTGGGTTTTAGCCATTAAGATTAGTTGCAACTTCTAGATCGATCCGCTTCGTCTTCCGTTTGTTTTGCGCATACTAGATGTCTATCTGTCAATCGCTCTACATCATCGAGGTGAGTTTCATAGCCCCACGTTTTATATGTTTTACTTATATTTTTGGGGTGAGAACATGTTTGTTACAAATTCAATTACGTGTTTGATTTAAACTCGCTACGTGCTCATTTACAACTCGTTTGCATACATGTTTGCAAACGCACTTACTTGGTTGATTTCCATACTCATTCTCACATCTTGCGAAGAGAATACTTGGTTTAGTTTTTTTTTGGACATAAACACATACTATATTTTATGATTACGGATTAGCTCAGGTTGTATGTTACAAAGTAATTTAATGCTGAGGGTGTCCAGGTGGGGACATCCGGTGTAGGCACACGTAATGTAATTCAATGCTGAGGGTGTCCAGGTGGGGCATCCAGTGTATGTACACATAAGGTAATTCAATGCTGAGGGTGTCCAGGTGGGGGCATCCGGTGTAGGCACACGTACAATAATTCAATGCTGAGGGTGTCCAAGTGGGGGCATCCAGTGTA
>BQNB010152225.1:0-15800 GCA_026074375.1 Tanacetum coccineum | reverse complement strand
TAAAAAAAAGTTTTCTTTTTATCATTCTCACGAATATTTGTCTTTTTATTTTAACCTTCCTCTATTTGTGTATATATATATATATATCATGTAAACGGTTTTTGAACAAGTGAGGTTGCATGTGTTTTAATCAGCGCGTTAATTAAGTTTCATCAAAACCTACGTACTTTTCTGTGATATAAGAATTCCCAATTGCATTAATCAACAAAATTAATTGTTAGCTTTACATCAAAGAATACTTTGTTTAATTACTAGTTTAAAATGAGATTGTTGAACGGGCACTTTTAAAACGAAATGAACAACAACTACTGTGAAGTTCTCGACCCTATAAACCGGGCACTTTTAAGTTTCGTTTGAAGATCTCACAATTCATATAAGTTAACATGAGAGAGGTAAATCGAATAGTATGATTAAAGGGACGCATATAGTTTTGTTTTAGGCATTGAGAAAGAAAAATATTAGTGATCAAACACATGCAAATAGTTGCTTATGCGCTAATAAGGACTATTAGGGGGTGTTTGTTTCGGCTTACATGTGCGCTTATGAACTTATTTGATCTCGGTTTATATTTCATAAGCCCTCAATTTTTTTGGCTTATTTTGAGACTTGTGTACTTACATAAATTTATCATATGGTAATAAAATTATATAAGCCCACAAGTCTCGAAATAAGGCGGAAAATTGACAGTTATAAAATATACATAAGCTGAAATCAAATAAGCTCATCCCCACATATAAACCGAAACAAACACCCCCTTAGTATGTTAAAATTTTCCAATGATGATCATCTGAATTATTAATTATAGGAGCATATATAGCCGCCTGCATGTTGTAAATTTAAAAGACAATTTGAGTAGGTATAGAATTTTGCATGGAAGAAAATCTTAGTTGGCAAGACATGCTCATTGGTCGGTATATGAGTTGGTATCTTTCTCTTCTAAACTTTTGGAATTATTTTTTTTTCTCTAGCTTTTTAAGATCGGGATTTTACTCAAAATCATTTTTTCTTTTGTCTTTTTTTATGCAAAATTTTTATCGTAAGATAAGATTCGGATCTTAAGATCTTACTATGGTATTATTTTTTTAATAAGCGTTGTTAAATTATGCAAACATTCATAGTATTATATCTCATATATCATGAAATTGTACGTTAAAATTGTGATTTTGAACTGTTTAATACAATTATCCTTATGTTTTACACTAGACGCGTACCCGTGCATAGCACCGGGAATTCCTAACGGTAGATAATTAACGATATGCGATATTGTAGTAACCATTTCGTATAACGATATGCGATATTGCTATAAAATAACATTTGTGTGTGCGAGATATGAAATGGTTTGTGTGGATTTATATGGTGGATGCAGTTACACCTTTTTAATAATCATTATCGATAGTAATGATTTTTAGCAGTTACACTTTTTAATAATTATTGGAGGCCGTTACAATGATAAATTAATTGGGCTGTTACAATGTTATAATGGTATTGATGACTGAATTTATTATTCAACACTGTGTATCATAGTTTCCTAAATTAGATTCAACATTCAACATTCCTACATTTTTAAGAAAGGGTGCTAAACTCTTTATGATGTAGTCGGGGTTGGTGCGATGCATGAATCTTGTTCTAAAAAGATCAAGCTCCAGTCTCGATAAAAAGTCTGGTCACTTGTCATTTTAAACCCAATGAATATACATTGTAACTCCATTATAAATTAGCATCGATCATATGAGGTTGTTAAACTCCCATAATAAATATATTGATCATAAGAGGTGTAACTATAAATAAATAACTTTGAACGTAAGAGTTGTAAATCGTCTTAAATTTTCATTGTATAAGAGGCTTTTGATTTTTTTATAACTGAAACTATAAAGGCATTTACACACAATTAAATGTCGATGGTTACAAAACTTAGCATTGATCGTAACCATTAACCACCATTTATACTAAAAATAACTAATTTACAAAAAAAGGAAAAAAAAGAACACCATGGGCATATCTCGTATTCACGTGCCAAACAAAGAGCATGTGTCGATATTGTTCCGATGACGGTTAATTGCAAGCATCAATGTTGTAACTCTTAATGATTATACCCTTAATTATCGGCGGCAGCGGTTCAGCGAAGGCATCGACTTTTTCTGGTGAAGCAGCGGCGAGTGGCGGCTGTAAATTAAAGGCAAAAAAAAGTTTATGTAAACTCAGATCTACAAATACTATAACTTTATTACAAAACTTCATATAATTAACTTTATAACAAATATTAAAGATTTGAAAAGAAAGCATACGTATTATGGCCACACAAGCAGTTCAGTGTAGGCGGAGGCTCATTCCGGCAACTCAGCGGCGGCGACAACTTTTTCTGGCGACTCAGCGGCTACTGTAACAAAAAAATAGTCATAAATTTTATAAATATCTAGATCTACAAATTAATACTTGGAAGCACATTTTTGACGTGGAGTTTTCTGTTGTGGTGTCGGTTCCGATATCGGTTTCGGCGACGGCGGCATCAAATTTTCGACGAGACAACAGCAGTTTTATCAACTAAATTAAAGCCAACATAAATTTATCTCAGGTCTAAATTAAAAGAATAACATTCATGCAGACCCAGTTAAAGGACCACACAAAACAAACCCAAAAACCGATAAAAAGCACAAAAACGCCACCAATACCACTAATACACCATGAAACCACCAAAACTCAAACACCAATAATAGATAGGGTGGTGTTGGTGGCGGATTCTACTAATGGTGACGGCGACTGATTTGTTGGCGGTTAGGGTTTATGTGTGGGGGGTTGAGATGGAAAAAGGTGGTTTGTATGAGAGAGAGGAGAGAATGGAGAAAGAAGTTTTTGTAATCTTTATTTGTGTGTTTTGTGTTACATCGTATTTATATATGGCTTGGTAGTGTTACTATAATGATGATGTTTTAAAGGTGCTATTATATTTTTAATTGGAGTTGTTACTATAATAATGAGCTGTTATAAAAAATTTAAATGAGATGTTACAAGTTTTTAAATGAGATGTATAAATATTAGGCTGTTACATGAGATATAATGAGCTATATGAATATTAGAGCTGTTACAAATATAACATTTGAATACATTTAATTTCCGTAATGTAACTTCTATTCACTTTTATGTATTATTTCATAGCAAAAGACAAATTTTTCTTTAATAAGCAATGTTTTTAAGATTTCATGTATTTAATTTTCAACATTTTCTATTATAGTAGGTTTTCAACTTTAAAGAGAATCCTCTTTTCTCTTTATAAGGAGTATAGATAAACCAATTTGCACTACGGATAAACCTCTTCAATATTCATAAATCTTTCCCATATCACAAAATGTATTCAACACTTCAATAGACTTAAATTTTAGATGTTTTTAGAATCTTAGACCAATTAATGCCACATATGAATAAAACACATACCCACTATAATTTATATAATTTTGAACCTCTTCATACATTCATAAACCCTTTTCACAAACCATCATAATAGATGCTCTAAGCTTCACAATCATTATTATTTTTTGTTCTACTACGAGGAGTTCTCACCGCCTTTGGCGAGTGGACTAATCTTTCGCGAGAGTTTGCATAGGTACCTTGATGGGCAACATCCTTCCTAGTTGAGATTTTTTCCATACCAGAAACCTTGGTTAAGAAGTAAGAGGCCCTTAATCTATCTATATTGCATAGCACAAACATTTGACCACTGTTCATGAACAGTGGCCAAATGTTTGACTTGGGCCTTGGGCTCATTTGGCCCGGCCCATTCAACAAAACTTAATACATAAATTTGTAGTTTTTAACTCGTGGTTCAGGAAAAATAAGATTAGATCGAACGTGATCGTTAGATCCAATAGTTAAGATTGGAATCCTATTAAGATCTTACGTAGAAACGATGTCGTTTTTGCTTTATAGTATCATAAAGTCGTAACATCATAAGATTATAATCGGTATCTTAACAACCATGTTTTTTCTTTTAAAAATTTCATGTTGGGTTATTCTTATTCTTAAGAAATATGTGTAATACTAAACTAAATCAACCAAAATCATATTAAAGAACAATAAAAATTTCTATTTTTGGAGTTGTTACTGAATTTTGATAATGATAATTAATATTCTGAATTGTCTTCAAGTTGACCTTTTTTATAAATCAACAAAGTCGAAAGCAAATTCACATGTATTACAAGGATGATAATTTTATTCAACTTTTGACTTTTCAATACTCTATTAGCGTTTACATTTCAAAATTTTTAACTTGTGAGTAGTTGTCAAGTACTTTTCTAACAAATAAATAATACAATGGGATGTCATATCATCTTTTGGAGCATAACAATAGCCCATTCTAAGTTAATTTGGTGTTTTCGTTATTTAAAATTAAACCCTAACCCGAAAGTTTAATTTGATTATTTCAGTTTTTGGCTTTTTTCGGTTTTTTCATATGAGGTCGTAACCTATATAATATATGGGTGTGAGTTGGTTATTTTCGACGTGGGTTTTTACATAAAATCAAAAACCGAGTCGTTGGGTTTTAGAAGTGGTTTGGTTTCCAGGGGCGATTTTTTGAGTTTGGGGTTTTTAATTTGGTTTAGTTTTTCGTTTTTCTTGCTTACCGTAATAAAATGATGCCAAGAACAAAACAAACTTCAACTAGCTCTACAATTGTTTTCTTGAGTATATATCGGCAACACGGTTAATTTAAAACCATCTTAACTTCAACTTGAAGTTACCTACGAATCTAGAAAACTAGCAAATTAGCATGAAGCTACAAAACCGTCACACAATATACAAATTCAGCTTGATTTAAAACCTCAGAACGAATTCCATTGATTTAGAAAGTTACTGCATTCATCATTGTTCTAAGGTTCTAATTCAAATCTATTGGAAATTTAGTGCAATTGTGAGATCGAGTCAAACTTAGAATTGGGTTTGGAGGTATTGAGTGTACACCCATTAAATCCTTGACCTACCTTACTCGTTTAGTGGTTGCTGATGTATACATCAAGAAGTTATCTCGTCAATGAGTTAACTTATCAGCATCTCTCTGATCTTATCAGCATGTATGCTCTTCGGTGAGCATGATGGTGAATGTTCGTGCTGATGGAAGTACGACTTTACTGAAAATGTTTGTAACCATCTTTACCTATTAATGGGTGGTTTCAAGATTGACTTAATGACCATGATTATGATCATGTAACCACTATGTATTCATGGAGAAGGTTATGAGATTAATTGAATGATTAATGCTTATAACTCCTTTTGACTAAGAGTTACAAATATTGTTTTGAATAAGAGTTTCATCTCTATTTATTGAGATCTACCTTTGGCATTCTAGACTTGGGAAAATTGATTTGCACACTCATAATTTTTATTGAGACACTCCATTTAATGCATTATATAGTTGTACATTGTTAACAGTGTGCATTAACTACTTGTACAATTGAAAGTCCTAATAAAAAATGAGTGTGCAAATCACCTCCCTAGACTTGGCCATGTACACTTTAAAAAATGCAAGATATGTCTAAAGATGAGTTAATTCCAGCTTTTGATATGAACACCGAAAAGTGTAAGACTTGTATGTTGACCAAAATAACTAAGAAATCTTTTTAGAATGTAAAACGTGAAACTCAACTATTGGAGTTAATACATAGTGACCCATGTGATTTGCATTCAACTCCCTCTTTAGGGAACAAGAAATACTTTGTGACATTTATTGATTATGCTTTTAAATTTTGTTATCTTTATTTGTTACATACTAATGATTAAGCATTAGATAAATTTAAAGTGTTTAAAACAAAAGTTGAGTTGCAACAAAGAGACCTAATCAAAAGATTCAGGACCGATAGGGAAGGTGAATACATGGATACTTTGTATTTTAAGTATGTTGGTATAGTCCATGAAACGACTACTCCTTATACTCCACATAAAAATGATCTCTCGGAAAGGAAAAATAGAGTATTAAAAGAAATGGTTAATTTCATGTTGTCGTATTCAGGGTTGAGTCAAAGGTTCTGGGGTGAAGCTGTGTTAGCAGCTTGCTATTTATTAAATAGTACCCCTTATGAACTCTGGACCAAAAGGAAACTAAACCTGAACTATCTCAAGGTCTGAGTTGTAAGGCAGTTGTAAAACTCCCTGATCCAAAGATAAAAACTTTGGGTGATAGATGTATTGATGATATGCTGAGAATTCCAAAGCATCCATGTTCTATGAACCTAATGAGTTTGTTTCAATTAACTCTATAATTGAATCAATGGATGCAATCTCTAATGAGGATGTGGTTCAACAACCTGAGCTCAAAAAGAGCAAAAGGGTTAGGACCCCAAAGAACTTTGGACCTGAATTTCAATTATATTTAATTGAAGGAAGAATGGATGATGTCTAAGACGCCCCTTTCTCGATTTGACTAAAAATAATCAAAATTTAAACTTTTAATAAAAACGACTTGACTATAACGGACATTCTGTTACTTTTTAATAAACCGACAAAAATCTATTAACAACCGGATCTTGAAACTATTTTTACATAAACTAGACTCAATTACGTTTAAAATGGCGGGTGGCACGACATCTAGCGAGCCACGGTTGAATTTATATAAAATAAACAAAACGAAAAAATCTAGGAAAAACCCTTTTTTCTAAACTAACATAAACATATAACCATATACTGAACTTCCATGCGGTCATATGTTGGTCATATGCCCTTTATTAACTTTTCGATAAAACCATAAGGCTGAAAATCCCATATGATCATGCTGGTCATATGCAGAGACTCTGAGGCAACCATATGCCCATATGCTGAAATTTACATATAATCATATACTCACTGCTGAAAATTAAAAAAGACTATAGACTATATTTTGCACCATTTTTAGAAAATCGACTTCTAAGACTCGAAAATCAACGAAACTTTCCAGAATGATCTATAACAATGTATTACATTTTCATAAATATTCGTGGTTTAAATAACCCATAAACATCTACTTTATGAGGTTTGCCAAACACCTGTTTTGACCCACTTTACAATACTATAACACCAAACTATAACATACCTTTAACTCGACAACTACAAATGCTTTAACACTTGACAAATAAGTTTATAAATCTTTTAAGGACACATAACGACAACTCGAGGCTTCAACATGATGGAGCTCGGTATCTAGTACTAAGCTCGTATATAAATCCAAACACTTCCAAACTGATCCTTAGTCTTTGGCCTTTATCAAAAACTCTACTTTCTTCTCGAGAACCTACAAAACATATCAAGTATAACACGTAAGCGAAACAATTAGTAAGTAAAAAGGTAAATAACATGGCATTATACATCATTTATTCATATAAGCATCATATACATCCAAATACTATTACAAAATACTTAACCATACTATGACTTGCTGATGTGTCATCGTGTAGGTTGTTATTTTAGTTATCAAGTTTTACATTTATATTTTGTCGACTTAACCTAAAACAACACTTTAACGGGCAGTGTACCCGATCAGATGTAGTTTCGTTGGTAAGTAAGGTGTCGATCACTAAAGGCGAGAGCGTTAATCTTATAGTTCTATCAATATTTTGGTTAACTAAATTAAGTTAATTTAAACTAGGTTAATTCTAATCTATGCTAAACCTATGTTAATCCTAATTCTAACGGATAAAGGGGGTTTTCAGTCTGAGAGACTGACACAAGTTTGGTGGTGACATAGATCAATTTAAGACACAATAACACATGCAAGCAGATAATCAAAAGGTAGACGAGCGGTTTAGCCAAATATAAGAAAACTGTATTAACCATGATTAATCCAATTAAAACGCTGGTTTGTTTATTTAGTGCAATGAGTGCTTATCTCGAGGCAACATATCATTCTAAGATTTAGGCGGTACTTCTTCCTAAAACCTAGATACGTAGAATTCTGTCATAATTAAACGCATCCGCATAAAGCATCCTATTTGCTGATTATAATCTATCTTAGGAGAATAATAATGGTGATCTTATTAAACCCTAGTTCATGGAGACTTTACCCACTTACTGCTTAATGGAAATTTATATTCTAGTAGTCCATTGTATAAGTCTTTACCAAAGGAATTAGTACGTTATTTGTTGATCCCAGGTCACCTGCTAATCTAACTTATTCACATAAACCAATGGTAAAGATAGGACATTAATTGTGATCCTATTGTTCTAGATATATAAATCGCTATATGGAGAGTCATCTCGGCATCTAGCTAACTTGGTGGTATCACTAGATCTAGTTGAATGATAGGTCGCATACAAAGCACGTAAACAAGTATAAATTGATAAACATAAACAAGCAATCAATGATAAATTAAGCAGTCGATATAAACAAACCAAACATTTAAATCTTTATAATCATGGCTAATACTTAAGGGTATTAGCCCTTAACCATTGTAATCAATACAAGAATAATAATTCAACCAAGGTAAACTAACCAAGTTAAACGAATGATACCAAAAATCGAACGATTATTAGAGTATAGGAGATTACACAGTGTTCCTATTGAGTTAATAGCTTTTCTTGACCTCTTCTGCTCTTCTTGTCTTCTGAAAATTGACTTTTATGGTTAGGGTATCGAAAATATGATCAAGCACACCTAAAACTCATTTTTAGGCCTTCTATTTATACTGTCTGGAATTTGGTCGACACGCCGTATTGGTTGAGGTCAATACGGCGTATTGGAAGTTTCTTAGAGTAGGGACCACGTTCAATATCTTCCAGAATATTTTATTGCTATATCTTGGATACGGCGTATTGAGGTCTTCTGGATACGGTCAAATAACGTTATTTATAGCAACATTTATCCCATGTAAATTATCCATTTTGTATAATTATCGAAAAAATTGATACGTAATCGTTTATATTTTAGATTTGCAGTAATTATGGAGTAATTGGTGAAGTTATGCTAAAAGGCACACATTTTGGAGCTTAAATGAAGAGTTCAAGAAAGTCTACTGATCTGACAACAAATACGCCGTATTATTCTAGAGCTATATGACGTATCCAAGACTTTGATAAATTAAAAGACCATTGTCTGACTTCGAAGAATATGCAATATCCACATCAACGATACGTTGTATATAATACTTTGGTCAACAAAGAAAAACCAACTGGTTTTACCTCAATACGTCGTATCCATACAAAAGATACGGCATATCCGTGCCTGCACTTCACAAATAACCACGAAGGATTGAAGACCCATACACGTATCACAAGAGACATTCATTACGCAGTATTCATCAATATTGTAATACAATATTCTGGGGAAGTTAATCAAACGTGGTCCTTACTCTAAGAAATCCCCAATACGCCGTATCCCACATCGCCCGATACAACGTATTGACCAGTTTCCAGACTCTATAAATAGAACACCCTAAACTCAGTTTTAGGTATGCAAGTGAAACTCTAAACTACCAAGTTGACTAAGAGATGAATAGAAGAGCATAGAAGGTCAGAAAAGAGCCTCAAGATCATATGAAAACTCTTATAATCTTCGCGCAACCAAATACGCGTTCGGTTAAGGTTTCTTTTCTTTAATCGTTCATATATGAAACCGTGTGTATTTTTACAATGACTATCGGATGATACCTTTAGGTATCAGCCATGTTTATGAAGGTTTAATGTTTGGTTTGTTTATATCGATTGCTTAATTTATTGTTGATTATGTTTATCAATTTATACTTGTTTACGTGCTTAAGTATGTGACCTATCATTCAACTGGGTCTAGTCCTACATATTATTTATTGGCGTTGCAACTTCGTGTTGTTTGGACGTAGCTAAGAGGTCCGGGTTTGCTCTTTTATTGCATTTATATATCTAGAATCTTTGGATCACAAATTATTGTACCTATCTTTACCAATAGTTTATTGAAGCTTAGTTGGATAAGCAGGTCGATCCTTGGATCAACAAGTACGTTTTGTTCGTTGGTAAAGGACTTGGACTTGTGGACTACTATATTAAAGTGAAGTTATGAAGTATGTGGGTAAGTGCCTCAATGACCTTTTGGTTAGTAAGAACACTTATAATCTCCTTATGATTGACTTATAATCAACAAAAGGATGCTTTATGCGGATGCGTTTAATTGTGACAGAATTGGCATGTCTAGGTTTTAGGAAGAAGTCCCGCCTAAATCTAAGAATGATATGCTGTGCCTCGAGATAAGCCACTCCATTGAACTAAATAAACTAAACCTTTGCGTTTTATCGGATTATTCAAGGTTGATATATTTTCCTTACATTAGTGTTTGACCGCTTTTCTATCGTTTTTTCACCTTCTTATGTGTGTTTATTGCTTTACATATCATCAAAACCCTAGGTTAGATACCCAAACCATGCCAGTCTCTCAGGTTGAAACCCCCCTTATCATTAGATTAGGTCTAACTTAGGTTTTGCATAAATGAGATAAATATAATACTAACATAGATAACTAAAATACTGATAGAATTAATAATTAAATAATGCGGATCGATAAAAGACAAACTTTTTTTTTTACCCACCCCCCCCAAACAAACACAAGAACTAATTCAGAAAATTCTCAAGACGAGGAAATTCTCTTATTTAATAATTCGTAAGGTTTCTCCAAAAAGCTGCCAAGAGACACCCTAAAAATATGCTTATAAAGGAGGATAAGTTCTAGAATAAAAAGAAAACAAAATCCCATGCAAAACATAATTAAAAATGTCCAAAATAAAGCCTAAAAACAGAAAAATGCTCTTTTGAGGCCCAAAACGACCCCAAAAAGCTCAAAACTGACAGGGCTCATAATAAAGCGTTGAGTCTTGACCGTTGGGCCATTTCTGAGTGACCATGGGAATTTCAGCCCAATCCGCCACAGAAATTTGTTGCCGAAAAATAAGCGCCAAGCGTATTTGTCACGTTTACTCGCTCGTTGACCGTATCTGCATCATCAACACTCTCGCTCTTAGTGCATCGGGACACATACTTACCTCGAAACTCCATCTGAACGGGTTACACTGACTGTTAAGTGTTAGTTTTTTAGGTATAGTCTGCATAAAATAAATAGTAAAACTTGATATATAAAATACATACGCACAACGACACATCAAGTATTGGGCGCCGTTGCGGGAAGTATGATTGTTTAATTTCTTGTTTTTATTGGTATTTTTTTTATAAATTTAGTTTTGTTTTTCTATTGTCTTCTGTTATTTTTTCAATCGAATATTAAATCGTGTGTCCCATTTTCTTTTGAATACGAACATATTTAAACATCAAAATCGATACGGCGTATACAGCTACTGAAATACGGCGTATCGTATTCTATACAACAGCAGTTTTTGTTTAGCTTTCTGGTTTAGTTTTCTAGAATAGTTTTACTTTGAGTTATGTCTTTTTTTCAGGTACCGTTTTCAGGGTGCCTCCTTACCCGTTCAATTACCCTACAAGGAGGTTGACTATTGAATAAATATTGGATAAATTCATTGATGAAGGAAAATGTGAACATGTGGAGATGAAAATATTTATTTAAAGGGTTAGAACACCAACGAGGATTTTGTTAAAGAACGAAGCAAATTATTGGTGAGCTGAAAATCAAGTATAAACAATTCATCAAAGTTTTGAGTATGTTTTTAATTCCAAAAACAAGTCAATGGAGTGACAAACTAGGGAGGAAAGATGACGTCTGAAGCCACCAGTAGTAAAGAAATTAATGAAACTCTAATCAACGAGAACGTCTCCTTTGATTGAACACAAGGATGTGAGGATAAGCCGCATGGATGATGTTGTGAAAAATAAATCTTCATTGTTTTTTTCGTGAAAGGATACTCAACCATTGGTAAAATCCACTGCAATATCTATTCCTTTCCCAAAACGGACTATGAAAAGAAAAATAGACGGCACCGGCAACAATTTTTTTTGGAGAATCTAAAACAACGCCGATTTTAATATTTAGTTGATCAAAAGCCCTAGGGCAAATACCAAATACTATAAATATCTGATGATTTACGACGAATAACTCCAGATTGAAGAAGCTTGTATGGAGGACATTGAACGAATGGTGCTCAGCTGTCTTACTCAATCAAACTGCATTTAAAAGAAAAGACCCTAGAGTTTTATTAATCCCTTGTCAAGTATAGAGAAACTTAGGAAGCTGAAGACTTGGCCGCAGATCAAGATAATGCTCTAAATTATACATTTTTTTATATGCGTTATCAATGCTTTTATCTATATTTATTGGTTAAATATAAGAACTTTTGGTATAGAATAGAATATTTTTGTCATTGTAGGTTCACGGTACGTGTCAGGGAAGAAAACGGAAGAAAACACAAAGAATTGAAGCTTAAACGAAGAAATAATTGAAGATAAAGATCTCCCGACACTTGTTCATTGTTTTGGCCATAACTCGGTCATACAAACTCCGTTTGACACAATTCTGGCGGCCACGCGAAGAGAATTCAATTATCTATAAATTTGAAAAAGGCCAAGTGCTGGAAATGTACCAAGTATGTTGCACTTAGAAAAATGTGTGGCTGACATTTTCTTTATTAATGACTTTGAACGCATTAACACCAATGAAATAAGTTAATAAATTATGCGGTCGTACAAATAAAAAATGGGCGCCACACTTTCAGTATGCAACATTAAAAAGTGAATAGAGCCTCAAAACGACCACATAAAAAACCCTTTGCTTGGTCTGCAAGTAAATTCTACCCTATAAAATAAGTCCCAAAACTCCAAGGAATTTCATATCTTCACATACTTGATCAATAACAATCATAGAGATCATAGGAGAGGAGGAAGGAATGGTGAGGTTTCTTATGATCCGATGATACACAAACTCCTCTTTAATACATGGCGAACCCCCATATCACCACCAACCACATAGCACGAATTATTATTTACACCATGATTTCCATACCTCCATTCGTCACTATTACATAACCTAAACTCATTACTCGAAGGATTTATACCAAATCCTTCCGAGTCACTACCATAAACCTCGTTTCCAAATACTCCATTTGGTGGCACGTTGCGGATTCCGAGAAGAGACGTGACATATCCTCGGGTTAATTCAGTAGCATAGGTGTTGGTGATCCCTGGATACTTGAGTTGTTGGACTAGGGGTTGTTGTAGTCGGGAACTATTAGTTTTGGTACTTTATCTCGGAATCTTACTCGCATAAATAGATTTGATACATTTATTTACTAATAATATTGATATGTTTTCTGAGTTTATTCATGTTTGTGATGTTGTTATTGGTTTGGTTATGATTTGGTTGTGTCTCGCTTACTTGGACGATATTTGTATAACTTGTGAATATGAATGCTTATGGATTCGATATTGTTTTACTTGGATTACTATTTATTCTTTTGATTTATCATTGCAAATGATTAGAGGTCGAAAGGATCTATTGTCTAGATGAATTTCAAATTGTCTGTCTATAACAATTCAGTGATATATCTTGTGGAATTGATTTGTAATATTATAAAATACCCAAGTTGAATAATGTCTAAGTCCCTTCCCTTATGAATATTGGACCGGACCGGGTTGGAAAGGAATTCATATGTTCATATTTGATTTAAATTGTTCTTAATGCGCTAGTGCTGATGTAGTTTATAGGCCGAAAGGATTCTTTGTCATTATTGGTAGCTATGTTTGTTATGGTCAGGTGTACCCGATATTCATGAGACTTGCTTGAGTTTGTTTATATAAAGTTTGCAAAAATTCTCTATCTTTGTGCTTGGTATCTTGCTTGCTTTATACAACTTTTAGGGCTATATGACTTGTGATAATCATTAGCTTTGTTACTTGATTAAATTCAATCTGTGATTTGCTACAATAACTGTGGAACGAACTAGACTTACCTAAATATATTACACTCGAATAGGGTATACTTGCCCGAATGTTGTGTTTTTAGTAAAAATCGGTATTTCTAGTATTTTAAATTTTGAAGCTTGGGATAACACTCATCAGATGTTTTTGGCGGCCGTGGGGCTGGGGATTTGTTTAGTTATTTGAAGATTGTTGCTAGTATTGTTGCATGCTTCGGTGTTTTTAATCTCATTTTGAAATCTTTTAAATATGTTGCTGTGCAGAAGGTAGGCGCACAATTTAACCTTGAGCGCCGCAATTCCCTGTTCCCATTTGTTTATTTTGAAGGAAGTATCACGGCTTCCACACCAAAATCGCCGCACTATCCTCTAATTATCCCTTTCTCATTCGCCGTAAAGTTTTTGCAAGAACTACCAAAAATTCTTCAGGAGTATTGCGCACATAAAATTTGTCACGCCATTTTCTCCTGAAAAAACCTAGAATGTACGCTGTACTTTCTGCTGAATTTTCTCCAACAGAATTAATTTTAAAACCAAAACCAAACAAAACCCCGCAAATTTCAGTTCAGGGTATGTGACATTTAAAAATCACTATTTTATTATGATTATACGCCTTGTAATTGTGGTGCATATTTTGTTTGTCATTCGGCAAATAAATAACCAAAAAGATTTAATTATTGCTCATTTTTGGCATGTTCTATGTTCATATAAAAAACCATGCTCTTGTTGTCAGTTTTTGTCTTTGTATGTGTGTTGCATGTTTTGTTTTGAGTCTGGTGCGTATTTTGATAAAAAAAAATAATCTAAAAAACGAGTAAAAAATTTTGTTTTAAATTTTTTTAAATTCTGTTTGTATATTGTTTATTGTTTGTTTTTGTATGTTTGCTGAGTGCTAATAATAGAGGCATAAAATGTTAAAACTATAAATCTTAAAAAAAGTTTTGAATTTCCTTTTGTTTAGTTGGTGTGTTTGTGTTTGTCTATTTATGTGTTTGCATATGTTTGTATTTTGTGATATTAAATAAAAAGTGAAAGAAAATCTAAAAATAAAATATTTTCTGTCATAATAAAACCACCGCACATATGTTTGTGTGCGACGCACTTTTTAAATTTTTGCCGAGCTCGTATCTTTAAATATTTGAAAATTTATAAAAAAATTAGGTTATAAAGTACGCGCATTTCTTTTATGTGCGACAACTTATGTTATTGTATGTTAGATTTTTGTCTAAAAATTGAAAAACCAAAAATATTTGTTTTAATATTTTCTTTGTAGTTATAAGTTTTCATACCCTAAATAATAATTATTTGTTTGATATATGTGTTTGTCTTAAAACCAAAAAAATACAAAAAATACAAAAATATTTTATTTTCGCCATTAATTTTTTTTATTTATATATGTTTTTTGAATGTTTGATTACTAGTAATTATATTTTCCTCTCTATATTATTTTTCATTTCGTAATGTTTTGTGCATGCTTGTTTTACTAAAATGTATATAAATTTAAAAAAAATTATTAAAAAGTTGGGTGTGTTCGCTGGAAACCCTCACGAGACTATAATTGGTCCACTCGAGTCACCGAGGGGTTTAAAGGCTTGTTGCATATGCTAAATGCAATCGTGGTGCTTACGAAAGTGTGCTTTAGTATTTTATGGTTTTTGTAGTTGTGTTTATTTTGCAGATTAAATAAATAAGTGGAGCTTGGATCAGTGGTACTATTACATTTGGGAGCCGATATATTTGGATTATTATATTACATGTGGTAGAATACACATGCTTGGCATTTCGTTTAGCGCCGTATATTTCAGAATTCAACCGAGCACTTATGAGCCCCGGGAAGTCTCGTTTATCTTATATTTATTTTTTCCGTTTTTCTCACTTTTAAGTTATTTTCTAATTACGCATAATGCTCGACTTAAGTGTGGGAGGAAAATGAATAGAAAAATCAGACTCATTATTAATTTGTAACTTTTGTTCGCCCTCGGTAATCTAAAAATCTAAT